>JBCNYH010106286.1:0-10025 GCA_039654325.1 Tandanus tandanus | reverse complement strand
TTTACACGAACACGTTATGTCTCCACTGAGGGACACGTGAGAGAGAATAAGGACACTTTCACACCGACCTTGTTTGGTTTGGACTGATCATACTTTCTCTTTAGTTTGGATGGATGTGAACACTCCACCTGTACTCGGGTCCACACCAAACAACTGAACAAGTGTGTTTGTTTAAAATCAGACGTTTCGAGGTGACAAATTTGTAATTGTATGAGCACACAGAACACACCATCTGTTTTAGCGTCTCTGTAAAATTCCACATATACCTCACTGTAGAGTATGACTAGTATTGGCATGTGATGAAGTGGTAGTGTACAGGCGTATAATTGTTAATTTTCTGCAATAAAATGCATTTTATCTGCAATGTTGGTTTTCTGTGTGTGAGAGAAACACACTCACATTTCTGTTCCATGATAAACTTTAGCTGTATTATGGCTGTTTTTGTGTGTTTGAGGTCAGTGTTCTGATATCTCATCATTTCTTATCCAGTCTGTGGGGGTGTAATCTGACAGAAGAAAGTTGTAGAGTTCTGTCCTCAATTCTCAGTTCAAACTCCTCCAGACTGAGAGAACTGGACCTGAGTTACAATAAACTGATCCAGGATTCAGGAGTGAAGCTGCTCTCTGCTGGACTGAAGAATCCACAGTGTGCACTGGAGATACTGAGGTACACACACACACACACACACACACACACTCACACACATACACACACATATGCTCAGATTATCACTTTATTACCAAATGTTACAGTGACAGCTCCCAGGTTCAGGATACTTAACTTATGTTCACTCTGTTTATTTTCCTTTTGTTTTTTATTTTATTTCAAAATTCCCCACTCTGTGATCTGGAAAACACACTCACACACACACACACACACACACACACACACACACACACACACACACACACACACACACACATACAAACACATCAAAAACAAAAACCTACACACAAACACATGCGCACACACACACACATACGCACACAAGCAGGAACACACATGCACACACGCACACACTGTAACAGTCAGAGTACAGCTCTTCAACTGTTTATTTCCACAGGGTGGTAATTCTTTCTTTTGCATTGTGTCGCTCTGTAGTAGTGTGCTCCTCTTAATATGTCACACATCCAGTCTCCATTTTTATGCTACTCATAACGAGTCCATGCTGGAGGTAATTCCCCTGTTCCTTTGTTATTTATATGTGAACAGTAATTGTAGTGCTGTAAGACCTGGCTTTATATAGTCGACAGTATAATCAGCTAAATTAAGCTGCAGTGTGGAAATCTTTACACTTTGTATGTCACCTGTTTCTGATACTCTGGAGCTCCGCTAACAGCTAGGCCTCATCACCTGCACCCACGTTACATCACACATTCCACACACACACCGACTCACAAGCACACATACATGTATGCGCACACACACACATACTCACACACTATATATACACTCTCCCACGCACACAACACACACACACACACACACACACACACACGCACACACACACACACACACACACACACCATACACAGCAATTCCATTATGATTTTGGGTAGGCAGAGAAATATGTAAAGTAGGGGGTGTAAAGGAAAAGTGCCGCAGGCGCTCTTTTTAGGCTAGGGGTATGGGGGCAGTCCAGTGGCAAAGCCTCGGTGGGAGTGCAAAGGGGCAAAGCCTCCTTGAAGCTGAAGCATATATCATGCCATAAAATGCATTTCTGGGCATTTAAGCGAACCTTAAGTCCTCTAACTTTAGTCTGAAAACACAGTACGTATATAAGAAACCATACAAATATAATGAAACTCTATAAACATTATTTATGTCACCCTCGTCAGGTCCGGGGTTTACAGTCAAGTGTACATTATACATCATGCATAATTATTGAGATTTTCTTTACTAATTAGTTGCAGTTTAGTAGTGAAATATGCAGCAAGCGCTGACTGGCTTGGAGATCTCTGGTGCTTTGCTATTGTTACGCCCCTGGCCAAGGGAATCCAGGAGATAACATGCAGTTCCCCACTCTTCCCATTTCTCAAATAAGGGTTAGCCAGACGCAGGTTTGGAAGACATCCAAATCTATAGCAGTAGTTTTATTTACAACTTCGGAGAAGAGCAATGCCTAAAATATCAAATAAAACAGTCTAAACAAAGACTGCCCTAACAAAAGAAAGCAAACAAAAGCCAATGAGCTTAACCTCACTCCTAGATTAAAACAGGAGAAAACAGATCACAGACCTTAAAGACCCACTGACAGTCACTTCGTAAGTATTTTTAAATAAAACTCATGTCATTCTAAAACATAAATTCTGGTAATGATACTCGATTAAACTGGATATTTACAACATTTTGAGTCATTTTAAATTTTTCACCATGAAACTGACCCAACCTTGAATAGCGCTCATTTCCAGGAGGCCGGAAATGACGTCACATCAGTGTTCTGGGTTTTTTTTATGTAGAAAAGCATTTTATTTTAGTTTCCATGCTGGTTTCGATTGCTGATTTCCATCGTCATCTTGAACCATGGCTTTTAACCGCAATGGGATTATTTGTGTGGCATACAGTTGCTTGAATACTACATCAGAAGGTGTGAAACGTAATTCTTTTCCCTTGAAAAAAAGGCCTGAAATTTCAAAGGAGTGGGAAAGAAATGTGTCAAAAACACGTGCAAACTGGAAATGCACGAAATGGTCCCGTTTGTGTTCAGCTCATTTCGAGGATCATTGATTCACACTGTCGTCAAGAATACGAAGTAACTTTGATCCAACGTGTCCACTTGTGTTGGAGGAATCGGCTGTGGCAACATTGTTTGACAGGCCAAATCAACATGTCAAAAGACAGGTGGATGACTGCAGTGCTGATGATGGGGTCTAAAGAAGAAAATCCGATTTTTCCAAAAGAGAACGAGCTAAGGTAGGTATGTTCACTGTTTAAATTTTGCTGTGGCCATTATAGTACATGTATATTACTGTGTGTACACTCCAACGATGTATGTTTTTAAAAGTATAATTTGATTTTTATATGTCAAGCTCCTGGGTAGAGATGGCCCTGCTGTGCAGGTACACGTAGGAAGACACATGGACAAATCCCCTGGTTTATTTTAAATTAATCCAACAATTTGAAAACACAATCAAAATAACCAAATGTTTTATTTTACAGAGTAATTAATGTGGTGGCAGTTACCATATGGAGCTAATTGGCTTAGAGAGTGCATTGGCTGTTATTCAAGATTCAGTTCTTGAAATTGGCACCCTGATCACTGACAGGCGTAGGTCAATTAAGGTTTTCTAGGTTGTGATCTTTTATGTATAAATCAGTAACCATTTGAGTTGTAAATTGACTGGATTTTTTTTTTTTTTTTAAGGCAAATCTCAAAGTGGACACCATATGTATGTATCCATGTACATGTTGTGTCTGCATTCTTGTTGTACCGATGTAAAGTTCTGCTAACTTTTTGTTGTTATATTCTTGCTCAGGGTTTGACAGAAAGTTGCAGGCTCTAGCCCAACAAAAAGGTTGTCACGAGCTGAAGCCTTGGATTCACAGTGTTGTATTTTATATTCAATAATATTGGTCTGCTGCATCCACATCTCCTGAGAATGGACACCTGATTGTGGCAAAGTAGGCAGTCAGTTGCCAACCATGTATCCAAAATGTTAACAGATATATTGAAGAATTAATGGTCGAGACTGGATTTAATGTTTAAAAATAAATATCGACTTACTCATGCGGATGTACTTTTTCCATTCCATTCCCATGGTTCTGCCTGTATGGCAGATAAGCTGTCTCCAAAACAAACACATTCAAACACACTCAAACTCACTGGTTCAAAAAAAGGATTGCTTGTGATGCATGAACAATATCCTTCTTCCAGCTTGCCAAATTCTTTGGGAATCTCGTTGCAGCAAACACTTTCTGGGTCAGTTTCCATCGATACACAGTTACCACATGAACAACTTGAACAAAAGAAGCAATAAATACAATTATTTTCTTTCCAAATAACTGCAGTATATATATACATGTATAAAATCGTGGAAATGTTACCCCTTATTGGCAACATCAAAATAATATATGCATCCCACTTTTTATAAAGTTCGCTGTTTCGACATGCTTCCAAAAGAAATAGATCTATTAATTTAGAAATGTGTCGGGTGAAATAAAACCATGTGGTATTTCCAACTCTGTTGTCAGTATGGAGACCAGCATAATTTTTGCCATCGGTCTGTGACTGACCGTTTTCATCATCCGAACGACTGTCCGTGTCCAAATTTGATGCCTACAATGTTGGTTTAAACTAGTATGGTAAAATGCCAAGTTTTGGGGGCTGTGCGGAACATTATTCCTCGTGTTTGGAATTGGAAATATCCGCATATTCACCACTGAAACTTGACGGAGAACAAGAGAGATCGCTTACGACATCGGCATCAGCCATCTTTGTTTACATGCAATCCAGAATGTCTCACTCATGTGACGTCATGTGCACTAGCCAGAAGAAGAGCTTTTTAAAATCATTTAAAATCATTTTTAGGGTCATATTAAAATCGTGACACTTTTTACAGTATAGCGAAATAATTTATATCACTGTGTTAACCAAATTCTTAGCTCTCAAATGCTGTGAACCTCATTGCAATGGGAAATATGGTTTTCAAATCAGAACACCAAAAGCAAGACATGTGCCTAAGACATTACTTCAGTTTAAAAGGCAGTTTAAAACTGTCAATAACTGCCCGTTTAATCTCTGTGCATGTTCAGCTTACACAGCCCGCGAGACACTTTGTACTAGCACTTTAATAAGTGCGCTGTTCCCACCCATACGTGTCATCTCTCTCTCTCTTTCTCTCTCTCTCTCTCTCTCTCTCTCTCTCTCTCTCTCTCTCTCTCACACACACACGTACACACACACATACACACACTCGCTCTATTCCCCCCCTCCCGTACCCATAAAAGAGTTAACCCTTTAATGGCAACATGAACAACACCATTACCTTATAACCATTACAGTATACACCAGACTACACTGCTCGTGCTAAATCAAAAAAATCTAATTTCTCTCATTAGATGTGAAATGTTGGTGACTAAATCAGTTAACTAACAGTTCGGTCATCAAACTAGTAATTAGGATTGATTTATGAAGAGGTTGAATATTGCAGTTAAAGTATTATGCCCGTGTGTTGATATTCACTTTATCTTTTTTTAATTATAATATTTAAAATTGAACCTTTCTGTCTTATTATTCACTTCTTCCTCTTTCCTTTTTCCTCCTTCTCTTAGTATTATTATAATTATAATTCAAAGCGTTTTTTGTTTCTTGATATTCACTTAATTCTCTTCTTCTTCTTAATATTATTATTATTATTATTCACTATTATGAATACTATTACTATTCACTCATATATTGTTATAGTTGTATTTAATACCATACTACACTCCTGTTGTTTTTGTTGGGACAGTTGTGTGAAGTGGATGCTGTCTGTTAGTTATAAATTCTAAATGTCTGTGATACGGCTCACCTGGATTGATTACTCAGCATAGTGTATTTTTTTTATCATTTGAATGTAGAAATGCTTTGGGCCTATATGTCTTGATATAATACATGGTATTGTGATATATTGTGTGTATAATGATATTATGCATTTACAAAATACAATATATAAAGAGGTCTTTTCCAAAACATCATAAATCCATTTCTATTGTTTCAAGAAAAATAAGATTTTTCTACCCACTGCCCAGTATCTTGACAACATCTTTGTTTTTTGTATTAATACTTTATTTAAATTGGTTTTAACACTCTCAACTAAAAAAATCTAATTTGTTTGCCCCGCCTCACTGTGTCACAACCTGCTATAGTGGACCAATCATCTTTCGAGGTATTCGCTCTCCTCCCCTTATTTGGGATTGTTTTCATGACCCGGCCCTCATTCCATATTAATTAAATAGCCCTGGTATAGAGCTTGGCTTAAACCCCAAAATAATGGTTACAGTCAAAGCATATATGCTCTGATTCTTTGACTTATCACCACCTGTTTTGCCACAGCTACTTAGAAACCTGTGTAAACTGTGAGGAATTTTTCTGTGTTCTGCAGTTCAGCATGCCAGTTTTCACATATTTTCTGGCAGCAGTTGCAGTCACATCTCAAAATTTCTTAAGGAATTTTACTAGTTACTCTTTTCTGTTCAAACTTGTTGTGTTACTGTTGACACCTGCAGCAGTGCTGGTTGTATGACCTCTGTCATACTATCAGCCATTTTACACTGAGGCAGTAAAATGGTCAGTACAAATAACAGAATGAATGCTGGGTGCTTTCAAGTCTGCCCGTGTTCGTTTAACTTCCTAATCCATTCATCACACGTTTCTTTTTCATCTGGGTCAGGAGGGAAAACCGAACATATTAACACCATCCTGTGATGTTTTGCATGAACCTGCTGCTATATACATTCGAGGCATGAGCATTGAACCAGGACTTAAGCTATTAACAAATTTAAGGTCTTATGAATGCATATACTGAAATCCCCATGCTCGCTTCGTGCACATTTTACACAGGAAATGTCAATGAATGTCAAGGCAGCGTGCGTTCCACTGCTTATGTGACGCAAAATTCAAAATTAGCTATATTCATGCAATGGAGTCAAATTTCCACAAAATATTTGCACGTGTTAGTAAAAAGAATGAATGAACGAATGAATGATGATTGAGTAAAAAGAATGCCAGTAATGATTTTGTGGACTCAAGATGCTATCTTGACTCATGGACTTTAAATATGAAGCGCTCATGGCTGACTCCATAGGTCAATGTCACGTACACTAGCTAACCAGCTGACAGCCATCTCAACACATAAAAAAATCTGATCGATCACAAAACTGAGAGGTCGGTGGGTTTAGTTCATATTTATTTTTTCACATGCCAAAAAAAGTTGTGGTGCGACACAACTTTGCTGGGTCATCCGGGTTAGGGGAAACACAGCATTTTTTTATTATGCCTAATAAATTGACCTCATGGTTCTGTGTGTACACTGTTCATAACCATTTGGGATTACAAGCTTCCTCCAGCATCATCAACTCCCATCAGTCATTGCACAAAACATATTAATATGCTGGGCTTTACCCAGTGTAGCAGCCCTTAGTCTTAAGAAGAACCACAGTGAAGAGTCTCTAAGAGGTGTATGTGTGTTTATTTGTCTGACATCTTAAGCACCGTGAAAACTATAAAAAATAAATACAAATTTAATTTGTTTGCTGCTTCCTAAACAAATATGTCAACAAAGACATGAATTTACAGCACAATACTTTCACCTTTTTACCCAAAAACTATGCAGTTGTGAATATATAATCATACAGCTTAGACCTTCAACACCTTAAACAAAATTAAACAAACAGTTTAATTTTAACAAAAATCTCTTTCTAATACAAATAGTACTAAATACCTGCTCCGCTTAACCAAGGGATGCAACTATATAGACAGCCAGCCGGCACGCTAGCTGATAGCATCGGAAAACTTCTTGGAGCACCTGATCACATGAGCTAAGCACAACAAAATATGTTTAATAACTGTCCACATTCAATATGCTGTACTTTAACTGGTAATATAATTCATAACTTAAAACTTACTGTGGTAATACAAACAAAATAGCCAAAACATTTATGAAAATGCCTGAACAACTAACTGCTCCTTCTGTTGTGCCACATCCCTCGTGAGTGCTCCGGAACATGAATAACAATAGGTCTAATATCATCATCACTCGCCGTCACTTACATCCAGAGTTTACATGCATCTTCAAGTGCGCCGTCTTGCGCGGGACTTTCTCGCTTGTTACCCCTCAGCCGGTTATGGCTGGAAGGGTATTGTCATTGGCATGTAGGCCAGGTGGGCGGGCGAGTGGGCAGTGTGACAAAAAGTTTGTCCGGCCAATTGCTCGGCTCATGCACATGCCAGCTTTCTGAACTTTTGCATAGGCACTCCCTATGACCTAAGCCTGTGCGTGAGGTAGCTAATTTGTGACCTTTCAGTTGCAAATTAGCTCACACTAATTTAGGTCACACTAATTTGTGACCTTTGACCTTGGCACAGTGACCTTGAACATATAAAGATTTTCCGGGCCATTGCTCGGCTCATATGCATGATAGCTTTCTGAACTTTTGCATAGGCACTTCCTATGACCTCAACCTGTGCATGGGGTAGCTAATTTGAATATGCGATCTTTGACCTTGGCACAGTGACCTTGAACATATAAAGTTTTTTTCCGGGCCATTGCTCGGCTCATATGCAGTATAGCATTCAAAACTTTTGCATAGGTACTCCGTATGACCTAAAGCTCTGCATGGGATAGCTAATTTTCATTTGTGACGTTTGACCTCGGCACAATGACCTTGAACATGTAAATTTTGTCCAGGCCATTGGTCGGCTCATATGCATGATAAAATCTTTTCTATTTGACCTTTGACCTTGGCACAGTGACCTTGAACATATAAAGTTTGTCAGGGCTATTGCTCGGCTCATGTGCATGATAGCTTTCTGAAATTCTGCATAGGCACTCCCTATGACCTAAACCTGTGCGTGGGGTAGCTAATTTGCATATGTCACCTTTGACCATGGCACATTGACTTTGAACATATCAATTTTGTCTGGGCTATTGCTCGCTCAGAAGCATAATAGCTTTCTGAAATTTTACATAGCCACTTCCAATGACCTAAACATGTGCGTAGGGTGGCTAAAAAAATGTTGATTGTCCGAAATTGTTCGTATGGCAGATGGCTTTTGTCCTCTGTGCACTTGAAAAGTCCTGGCTGAGGGGTTATGACGTTCTATAGAACGGCTATTTTTTTTTGTTGCTGTTGGTGGTGGTGGAGGCAGTGGTGATGTGGTTCAAATATAAAAATTTGTGAATTATTCCAAAAAACATTATATAATTTCAATATTGAGATTTATTAAACAAGTAAAGGACAACAAAAACAATTCTGGAACATGAACAGATTTCAAGATGACTTGAAAATGGGTTGTTTCCATAAAAGGAAATACATTTATATCAAAATATGTATTTCAAATTATATTTAAAATACATATATCAAATAACTAAAATATAAGAAAAGCTATTTTAGGAATCAAGGATCTGTCATCCCACCCTAAAAAACATTGTATACATATATTTAATTATTCCAGGCGATCTAAGTAACTTGGCTATAGTTGTTGCCAAATGGATCATTTTGAGTATGTTAAGAAACTGCTTGGATTTACACAGAATGATGAAATTTGTAATGACATTGAAATCTTACTGAATGATGTGAAAAATAACAATAAAAATAATCTGATTGTGCTGGAGAAAAGGCCAGTCTTTAAGCTCACAGGAAGGTTACAGAAACACAATTTGCCTATGACAACAATGATGAACAGAGGAGAATCTCAGATTGCACAACACATCAACATATCAAAGAGAGCACGGCAGCAGAAGACTACACTGACTTTTGCTATTATCAAGCAAAAACAGGAAAGAGAAGCTATCCCTGCAGACTCACAGAAACTAGACAGTTAAGGAATGGAAAAACATCACTTGGACAAATTTTCATTCTTGAACAATTCTAATGAGTCTTTGTTTACTGTAACTTTAAACTCACAGTGAAGGATTCGATCTCAGTATTGTCATAACCTGTGCAGATTTAAGTAAACCTCTTTTCCACTTAGTAAGGTATCAGTGAAATATGTTTATCTCACAGACCCACAATTCTTCCTGAACACAAGGCATGGTCATCCAGTTCTCCTTAAAACTCACATTTCCAGCACCTTTTCCATCAATTGGATCATCTCAGTACCTGAAAGCCAAAGAATCAGAAAGTCAGTTTTATAAGACTTATTACATGTGTTCACTGAGATTCGTGCCTATAATATTGATTCATTCCATGACTGGAGTGTCATTAACATTCTCCTGATACAAATACGTGTGTAAAAAGAAAACAAATTATAAAATAATGAGATGTATCTATACAGGTGTGTGTATATGTATATGTATATATATATATATATATATATATGTATA
>JBCNYH010105975.1:0-10034 GCA_039654325.1 Tandanus tandanus | reverse complement strand
TATATATATATAATTTTTTACTTCTTTTTATTAGGAGCCCTTTTAGACAAAAGTGGTGGTGTATAATCTCCATTGCACACTACTCTTTTATATCAGAACAGATCTGGACAAATCCAATTTAATACCTGGAGAACTGATGTTAAAGTAGTGACAATGGCATTGGGGACACAGCATTTTTCCCCATAGCCACTTTATTAATTCAGCATTTGTGCACATCACTACAGTTAAGATAGAAAGTGTTGCTTTTTTATTTTATTATTATTTTATTTATTTTATTTTTTATTTTTTACATACATTTGGGTGTGATTATACCATGTGATTTATACAAAATGAAAAAAAACTGCAATCTTTTTCTAAAATAATTTGGTATATAAAGAGTGGGACATAAAATATGCAAATCTATGAGAATGACCCATACACAGTATCAAAGATGTATAAAAGATAAAATGTTAGTTTTCCATGAGACACAGTTATGTAACTGTACCCTGTCTAACATATATAAATACACTCTATGTACTGTCACAAAAAAAAAAAAAGTATTCAGACCATATTTGTGTTTTCAGCATGACTCTATATTCACATGAAGTGCTTCCTTGTGTCACTGCGTTTGGTTGGACAGATCAATAAGACTGCGAGGCAAAGTTCATATCCGACAGCATGGAGAAAGAGACATAATTATTAAGTTTTCTTGGAAGAGTTTCCAACACACACACATAGCCAAGTGAGAGAAAATAGAGTGTTGCTATGAAACTTGGGTTTTAGTTGACTGTCTTCATATGTGAGTGGTAGTTGTACTGAAAGACAAGGATAAAAGGATTGCTTAACTGAGGAAAAATGGACTGTAGCTGATTTTACCAGGGTTTTAGGTTTTAGAATAAACTTCGACAATCATTCAGGCAACTTGATGTGTATCAACCATCAAAATACCAATATTCACTGACAAGTATAATGAATGTGGTTTAAAATTTTAATAGTAATGAGCTGGTACTCTTTGGATGCCTAAACATTACAGGCTTCTTTATACAACCTGTGCACCTGTCACCAGAAAACACCCTGCATGCACACATCAATACTCACATCCTGGGCAATTGTTTACTAAATGTACTTATGTGCTTTGAAAGGTTCTCTTGCTTGAACTGATTCCCTAAATGTCAAGTAAATCACCAATTTACCCATCTTTCTACAGACAGGTACTGCTCATAATCAGTAGCACATTAGTATGCACCTGGACATTTTTTCAGTGGTTCTTTAGATGTTCATTGGCGGTAAGGTAGTGTAGTGGCTAGCACGTCCACCTCAGCATAAAGTTCCTGGGTTCGAGTCCCAGGCTCCGCGAGGGTGTTTCTTTGTGGAGTTTGCATGTTCGAGTCGTGCTTGTGTGGATTTCATCTGGGTACAACGGTTTCCTCCCACAGTCCAAATTCCACATTGCCCATAGCAGAGAGTGAATGTGAATGGAAAACCTTCACCCAGATTTGGCTGAGATCCTGGCTCCTTGACTCTAGATTGATTAAAAAGTTTATATAAGTAAATAAGTAAATAAAAAAACATTGGATAATTCATAGTTATGTCCACACTAACCTCTCTAAATTCCATTCATTAATTTGCTGCTTAATTGTACGAGGGATTTCAGCCACCTCTGGGTGAAGGCGGGGAACATGTCATGAACAGCTCACCAGTCCATTGCGGGACTAACACACACAAAACCATTCACACTCACACCTAAGGGCAATTGGCTTTGAACTGTGGAAGGAAACCAAAGTATCCGGAAGAAACCTACACAAGCACAGGGAAAAACACGCGAGCTCTACACAGAAATGCCCTCGCCAAGCCCAGAACTTGAACCAAGGACCCTCATGGATAAATTTGAAAAGTCTTTAGTCTTTATACATAACAAAGACTTTTTTTTAAGCCAATTAACACTAAACACATGCTTGAGACACAATCATGATGGGCAAAATGCTGCTCTGTAAATCCAACATGCTAATCGATCTTTCAGTTCAAACCCTACATAAAGCAGCGAGATTCTGAAAGCAACCTGGAACACTAGTTAGTTGGATAACTTTCTTAGCCAACTAGTAATACTCAATGGTTGGTGAGAAAACATGTCATTTCAACATTTTGATGTGAACATAGAATATTTGGAAAATGGTATGAAAATAGTGTGTATGGAGAATGTTTAAAATCTGCATTTAAAATTAAAATTAAATCATTAAAATCCCTCCTGAGAGGTGTGCAAACCTGGTGACCAACTCCAAGAAACATCTGACCTCTGGGCTTCACCAGCAAGGGTTCTCCGCCAAGTCCTAATAATTTTTTGCTTGTTGATCAAATACATATTTCATGTGACTGCATGCAAATTAATTTAGAATCCTTATATGGTATGTTTTTACTCTGGATTAAATAAACCATAAAAATTATAGACCCTTCATTTCTTTGTAAGTAGGCAAACATACAAAATTAGCAGGAGATCAAAAAAATATTTGCCCCACTGCACCTGTAGGCACAGCACTGGCTTCCAAAAAGTAGTTTTAAATTTCAGTTGAATTCTTTCTTTCTGGGAAAATGTTGCTGTAGGTTTCTGTGTATAACATTTAGTTTTGCTTTAGATAGCAGTCTCACCTTGACGGAAAGCATAAACAGACATCCGATGGATAGAAACTTTGTGAAAGAAAATTATATGGTGGTGAAAGTCGCCTCCGTTGGTGCTCTAGGCTTTCACAATACCCCCGAGGATGTACCTCACTGCCTATTTTTGGCCCAATGAAGACCCGTTACATATACTGTAGTTATACTGGTCATCAGTTTTGTCCTCTGGACCCCCGTTATACATCTGTCATTCATCAGTTCCCATCCGTTGCATGTCAGTTACTAGTTCAGCTCTGAGTCAAGCCCACCAGGCATAGTTTATGCTATTCAGCAAGGTTTGACTTCTGCTTTAAATGGACAAATAATTTAGGGTACAAAGCAATTTCCATTAATGTAAAGCAGTAATGCAGAAACAATGCTTGTACATAGTTGGACCTGAAAGTGTATTGTAAACAGCAGGCTAGTCAGGAAGGGGTCTTCTCTCACATTACAGCCACCTGCTATACGCCAGTGGGCCAGAGACACCACAGGCTCATGTTTCTGCAAACTAGGGCCTATATTGCACTTTACTGTATCTATGCTATTACTGCTTATCACAGATTTACTTGCAGCCCAAATAAACACACCTCCTTTGCCAATGCTAGGTAATGTATGGGAAATTGAGACCTAAAGATGATTGACACCCCAGGCGGCAGCCTTAATCTAGTTGTACTAAAGCTCTTTCTGCATTTTCTGGCTTAATGTGAAATTATAAACTTCTTTTACTGCAGTGAGTGAGACAGGCGTTTCTTAACATTTCACAAGCAGCACAGACTCTGTGATTTGATAATGACTTTCCAAGTGCTTTTTTCCGACATAAAAAACATTCACACTCAAGCAACAGCCACTTAAACACTCAAATACATGATTGGTCATTTAGCGCATGACCTAGCACTACTGTTGGTGGCGGCTGCTGGGCTATTTATAATTACTTTCTCTGACTGCTGACGGACTAGCATGGTGAACTGACCTTCCCAGAGAACAGAGGGACAGGGTGGGCACAGCCAGGGGCTACTGACCACTGGGGTCACACTGGTGGGCAAAGCGTGGGTGGAACAATTCCAAACAAACACGATGACCAATCTCTCTTTCTCTCGACCTGCCCCTTGCCTTCTGCCTTTCACTCTCCACCCTCCTAGCTCCAAATTACTCAGCCTGTTTGGATTTCCATGGCCTGGTGAATCACACAGAGACTACAGGGAGTGCTGACATTTAAAGGGAGCAGATGAGAAGCAATTAGCATGCTTTGCGAAACAATTAGGACTCACAGACTGCACAGCTGATCAAACATTGACCTCCCATTGCGTTCCCAAAGCATCCAATGTCTGATAGCACAACTCCTGCCAGGCTCCGCCCAAGCTGTTGCTTTCTCAGCAAAACTCTCCTCCCCCACTGGGCTAACTTTGTCTTTTGTCTGATTATGTGATTTTTTTTCCCCCACATTTTTTAATACACACAGTTTTTTAAATAACTGCCTGGGAAATGTACTAGATGTAAGGCCAGTGAGGTCAGTAAGGTCAGTGAAATTATTGCTGGAATATTAAACAGGTTTAATGCTCAGGCTGTTGGTCCATATGGAGCCCATTTATACCACCCAAAAAAGTATCGCACCCTAGTATTTTTTGGAGCATCTTTAGCCTTGATTACAGCGCATAATTGCCATGGCATTATTGCTTTAGTTGGTCAGGTCAAGGCTCAGCAACACTTACAAAATGGAATTTGAATGGTGGTGAAATTCTGACAGTGATTGCAGGGGAATATGTGGTTTAAATGTCATACCATTTGTTGAAAAATCTCTAGTATAAATTGTTTAGAAAAAAAAGACCAACATCCATGCACCTTTAACACATGTAGCATCAAATCCTTGTTCGCGAGACCAGATTATACCATGTATACTTGCTAGCTAGCTAACTTAATTACAAAATAATAAGCTACCTGTATTTTCACACAATCAGATAAACCAATTTGAACACTATTAAATAATGACTATTAAATATGCAATATGATTGGCTCTTTTGTGTTTTATGTTTTAATGTGAAACATGACTGGACTTTATTGCATATGCAACGGGAAGCACAGTGGCATAGTGATTAGCACATCCACCTCACAGCAAGTAGGTCCTGGGCTCAAGTCCTGGTGCATTTCTCTGTGGAGTTGCATGTTTTCCCCTGCTTCCATGGGTTTCTTCTCGGTACTCAGGTTTCCTCCCACAGTCCAAAGACATGCACATTATTCTAACTGACTGTTCTAAATTGCCCCTAGATGTGGGTGTGAGTGTGAATAGTTGTGTGTGTAGGCTCTGCAATGGTCTGGCGGGAGTACCCCACCTTCAGCCAGTGTCAGCTAAGATAGGCTCCAGCCTCCATGTAACCCTAAAAAGATTAAGCAGTTTGTCAAATAAGTGAGGGATGAGTGAGTGTATATGCAATGCAGTTGCAAATGACTTTGGTTCCTGTTGTCCATAAGGTAACAGGTCTGTTCCCATCTCCAAGTCTAGCTCAATTTAACCCATGCATGCAACCCTGACACATGTTCAAACACAAAACCTTCATCCATAAATCCACGGCAAACACTTTATGGCCTTACTGCATCTTAAGTTTTCACAGCCTCAACTCTTTGTTCACCTTTCCCCAGATGTAAGCCGGTGGTACACAGTACCACAAGAGAGCATTAGCAATAGGGACGCATACATCAGGGACCTGGCAGAGAAAAAGGGGCAAAGCACAGGGATAAAAGGTTGGGTCAGTAGTCCTACACTAAGCAGACAAAGAATAATAGAATCTGCATAATTCTCCTGTCCCATTTCCCATGGGAACCACCACACCACCACCCCCCACCCCAAGTCTTGCGGGTAATATATTGAGGCTCTCAGGATGCACTAGACTCGTGTGCTTGTTTATTGGAGAAATGAGTAAAGTAAACTGCAAGCACAGCACCCAGAGCGACGCTTAATGGCCTCATCGTCAGTCTCCCTCTCCCTATTTCTTTTCATTGTTGTCTCTCTCTTCCTCTTAAGTCTGACTAGTGAGATCATTTGCTGTTTTCTGTTCTTCTCTTGAAAGGGTGTGGGCAAATTATATGGGGTATTTTTCCTGTGTTACAGTAAAATGTCTCACAGCGGTCATTTCATTAAAACTAGCTATGGTGTAAACAAACCCAGTCAGTCTTCCAAGCGAAATTGTATGTATGTGTGTGTGAGTCCATATGAGAGAGGCGTAACTCATGAAGACACCCTAAATTTCCTATTTGTTTTCACACATTCGAATCCACCAGTCCGTTATCATACTGCCAGGACCACAGTCACTGGTGCATGTCTCTTATCTCATTAATCACAGACTGCTAGTTTTGGTGCAGTGAGTCTGACACTGGCTCAAGACTGGCTGTGTGTGTGTGTGATTGGAATGGAGCAAATGTGTAATGAGCACATGGATCAGACCATGGCTCAAGATTTCGGTGGTCTCATAATGGGCCTACATCAGGATGAATATCCTTTGAGTTTAGCCTTGATTATTGGCATGCTCAACAGAGAAGACAGGAGCTTACCTGTTCTCTGAATGTAATATAAGGAGTAGGCCATAGACTAGACAACACACACAGCAGCATAAATCCCTCATAAATTGACTGCAAATCTGAGCATACTATTGTTGATCATAATTGTCAGGTGTGTGTGTGTGTGTGTGTGTGTGTGTGTGTGTGTGTGTGTGTAAAGGTATTTATCACATTGTGAGGATCTAAATCTGTCTCAATTATGGGGACTTGTCCTCCTTATAGGCAGCACGGTGATGTAGTGGTTAGCATGTCTACCGCACAGCAAGAAGGTACTCGGTTTGATTCCCGGGTGAAAGCGTGAACTTTGAACTTTATGTTTACATTTATGGTTTTCCCGTGCTTGTGTGGGTTTCCTCCGGCTTCCTCCCACAGTCCAAAGACATGCACATTAGGATAATTCGCTGTTCCAAATTGCCCCTAGGTGTGAGTAGGAGTGTAAATGGTTGCATGTGTGTTTGCCCCTCGATGGTCTGGCGAGCTGTTTAGGGTGCACCCCATTTTCTCCCAGTGTCGGCTGAGATAGGCTCCAGCCTCCCCGCGACCCTAGTAGGATTAAGCGGCTTGGCAAATGAATGAGTGAGTGAGTGTCTTCTATGTGGGGACAAAACGTCTCAAAACTGATTTTAAAAAATGCCCTTGCTGAGCCCGGGACAGGAACCCAGGACCTTCTTGCTCTGAGGTCCTGGGTTTGCATTCCGGGCTTACTCAAGCGTTTCTGAGTGGAGCTTGCATGTTCTCCCCATGCTTGCATGGGTTTCCTCCGGGTACTCCAGTTTCCTCCCACAGTCCAAAGACATGCACATTGGGCTAAATGGCCATTCCAAATTGCCCCTAGGTGTGAGTGTGAATGTGAATGGTTTTGTGTGTTGCCCTGCAATGGTCTGGTGAGCTGTTAAGGGCGTACCCCGCCTTCGCCCAGTGTCGGCTAGATGGGCTGCAGTCTTCCCGTGACCCTAGTAGGATTAAGCAGTTCAGCAAATAATGATGATGATGATAATGAGGATGATGATGATGATGAATTCCATCCATTGAGAACCCCACCCCGGACCCACCTTGACCAGGATAAAGTGAATGAATCACAGAATAAAGATAAATAAATAAATATGTATAAAAGGCACAGGAGACAATTGTGATGAGTAATTTCTTTTAAGTGTCCATAAAAAAATGATCTGGCAGTTACAAAATCACTTCACTTAGCCTTTATTTCACTCCCTGCTGCATTCCCTCTAATTCAGAATATATTCATTTTTTAATTTTGATTCTTTGATTCATTCATTATTGATGTTCTACAACCCAATAATAGGCTGGAGGAGCTTTTTATTTGTGTGTTTGTCTTCACTTAGCCAGTGCCCTTGGCAGCTGAATTGATAGAATTGACGGCTTTTTTTTTTTTTTTTAATTAATAGCAGCCTTGTTTGTTTGTGGAACCCAAAATATTTATGAAAGGAAAAAGCTAGAGAGAGCAAGAGAGTGAGCGTCAAGTCTCTCGTTGTGCAATCAGACAGGTCATTAAATCTAGAGCGAGATACGTTATCACACATAGACAAGCATCCACACTAGAACAATGTTTGGGTGTCCGGTTGCGTATGTGCCATGTACAGTAAGGGACAGCAAGATCCAGATTAGACTGAGAGGTGTTGATGTGTTAAGCTAATTATTGCAATCTTGTTCTTTTTATGAACTGATGAACATGGGAAGGAGGTAACAAACTGCATGTACTCATGTTGGGGCAGTGGTGGTCCAGTGGTAGGGTGCTTGCTTACTGATCCGAAGGTTAGGGGTTCAAGCTGTCACTGCTGTCCCCTCAGTGCAGCTAACTGGGTTATCAAAGACCAGCCATGTCTCTCAATGTCTGTGGTAAGAAACATGTAAAAGAACCATTGCTGTCGTTGGTAGAGACTAGGCCACTGGGTTGCCGTCAGTGTGTTTCTGTCCTGCAATGGCCTGGCGAGCTGGCCATGGTGTACTCTGCCCTTGCCCAGAGTCAGTTGAGACCCTATGACCCTAATTAGGATTAAGCGGTTCAGAAAATGAATGAATGAAAGAATGTACTCATGTTACAGTAATGGAGTACTTGGTTCAGTGCAACAGAGTATTTTGAGAGGTGGTACAGTGGTGTAGTGGTTAGCAAGTCTGCCTAACAGCAAGAAGGTTCAGGTCCCAGGCTTTTTTTATGGAGTTTGCTTGTTCTCCCCGTGCTTGCGTGGGTTTCCTCTGGTTTCCTTGCCACATTCTTGCACATTAGACTAATTGGCTGTTTCAAATTGCTCCTAGATGTGAGTGTGAATGTGATGGGTTTGTGTGTGTGTTGGTGCGGCACGGTAGCATAGAGGCTAGCAAGTCCACCTCACAGTAAGAAGGTCCTCGGCGAGGGCATTTTTGTGTGGAGTTTGCATGTTCTCCCCATGTTTGCATGGGTTTTCTCTGGGTAGTCCAGTTTCCTTAACAGTAAAATCAAAACAATTTCAAAATGAGCTTCGGCATATGGCAGCGAATTACAAAAATTATCCATGCGCTGGCATGCACTGCACCAATTCTTTGTAGTGTGAAAGCCGTTTAAGTGATGGTGGAACACCTTGACCATCGTGCACTGGGGCCTGGTGTTGCCTCATAATGCTCCCGCATTACATTAGTACTTTTACTTTAGTCTGTATGTTTTGTACCCTTTCCACCACTGCTGTTTAGGAAGGAGATGGAGAGAGAGAGAAAGCTTCTGAACCTGCACTCTGTGGCCAGGCTGCAGGGGTGGTTGGGAGTTTACCGGTACACACACTGTGCAGAACAGCTGTCTTCACAGCCACAGCTTTACACATACACGTGAATCCACACACTCACATACGCCTTTAGAGTGAAGAGGAGCACAGAGACAGATGCTATTACAGGCAAGTCAGCATGAAACCCCACTTTCTCTCTCTCTCTCTCTCTCACACACATACACACACACACCTACAAAAACAAACTTATCTTTAGTACAGAGGTTCATATTTTAAACTGTTGGTTTTTGCACAGATTTGCAAGTCAGTGTAAAGAACCATTCAGTTAATCTCCTGCTTGTAGGCAAAGTCAAAGTTGCTCGTTTGAAAAGAAAATAAAAGCTTGATGATCTGATACACACGTCCACACTTAGAGTCCTAGACAGGAATGGCAACAGCAGTACTAGTGTTTAGCATGGGACCTCTCCAGCCTCTCTCAGCCTGTTCAGTATGCTAAGAGGGATTGAGAACTTGACAGTAGGTTCTCTCTCCCTGCTGTCAGGAGCCAGTGATGGAAGAACTGACAGATGCCTGCCACTCCACAGAGCTGCAACATGCAGAGCAATCACACCACAGACAGCGCAGATTATGAATTATACGGCTTCAAAGAGACTATGTTTACAAAGAGTATATGTTTCAGTAGTTGTAAAGTAATGAGGGCACCATTAAACAAAACAGTATGTTCAAGTTGATTTAAACAGTTCAGTTTAGGTTTTAGAAGGGTAGATGTAAATTACCTTCGTGCAACATTTTTACTGCTCAGTGTTGGCTTAGTTTAAATGTAATTAAGAAGATCCTTGGTTAGATTCCCATGCTCTGGCGTTTCTGTGTGGAGTTTGTATGTTCTCCCCATGATTCCGTGGGATTCATCCAGATATTCCACTTTCCTCCCACAGTCCAAAGGCATGCACATTAGGCCAACTGGCTGTTCCAAATTGCTTTTCTAGGCGCAGTCAAGGTGTTGAAGGGTTCTGGTTTGGTGGCCATAGGATCTCGTCTCTGCTTTTTGTAGATGACGTTGTCCTTTTGGCTTCATTGAGCCAGGACCTTCAGCTCTCGCTGGAGCGATTCGCAGCTGAGTGTGAAGCGACTGGGATGAGAATC
>JBCNYH010105429.1:0-10046 GCA_039654325.1 Tandanus tandanus | reverse complement strand
TATATATATTTTATTATTATTTTTTTTTAACTGTACTGAGGGAGTAATGTATTTTTAGATAGAGTTCATCTAAGTGCTGCTTCTTTTCCTCTTTTTTTTACTATAGCCTACACTATAATACGTTTCTCACTCTTTCACTGTATTTTAAGTCCACTCTAGGTCAGGATCATCAGGGACAGCTTCATCTGGTGTGTGGGCCAGAGAGCCACAGAAACCATGGCGAGAAACCTTGGTGTTGATGATAAATGATGTACAACAAACCTACAGACTTTTTACCAAGCACTGTATTTTTTATATATATATATATATGTATGTCTGTGTGTGTATTTTGAATTGTTTACTCTTTTGACTGTAATTTAAACTTGTTATTAAAACAATGTTGCACTGGAGATTCATCTACCTGTTTTTATTGTTTAAAATTAACTTGTAACAGTGAAGTTCCCCTTTACTCTGATCCACAGCTATCAAAGTTATTCAGGTCATCAGTAATTCATTTATTAATGAAGTTCACACACTAAGTTTGTTAATGGGTTTTTTGGTGCATATCTTGTAATGATTTTATTAGTTGCAGCATGGTACAGTATTGTATTAATGCAAGAAAGCATCGATTGAGGTTTTGCTTGAATTTGTAAATAATGTTAGCTTTATACAACAATAGAAATATTTATGAAATATTTGAGAACAAAGGATGATGTTCATGCAGTCTCTCTCTTCTACAACCAGATGAATGGCAACAAATCTGCTTCTCTGTGAGTTCTTCCCTCTGTTGGTTCCGGTCTACCAGTTTTCAGTGAATACCTTTTCAATTTACAGTACAAGCATGTTACGTATATTACAAATAATAATGTAGTAAATAAAGATTTTAATACATTTCTTACAAAGTGCTGCAGAAGAAACCTTCAAGCTTTGAAAACAGGTGTTCTGGTCAGAGTATAGACAGGACATCTGATTTCCTGAAAAAATAAAATAAAATTTACAAACATAAATTTAAAGCTCGTATAATTAAATCCTGTCTCAGTTTAAAGCCCACTCACCACTATAGGGTTCTGGACAAGAGTGAGAACACAGGACAGAAATATTCAATAATAAACCAAGATAAAATTCAAATAAAATAACACATGATCTCAAACCGTACATAAAGAGCAAGCATCACAGTACTACCTGTACCAAATATAAATAAAATAATCCCATATTGAAAACATACATAAATCTACATTACTAAAATTTTATATACTGTGCTTTAAAATTGGAAACCATTAAGAAAACAAATATTTACTTACCGAAAAGACTTCAGTTACCCGGTGACGGCACTGTTAGCTCTGTGCACACACCTGGGGCCTGTTTCAGAAAGCAAGTTTAATAAACTCTGAGTCAAAAACCTGCACTCTAGGTTGACCAACTCTAAGCTGTCAAACTCAGAGTTTTTGGTTTCAGAACAGGTGTTAACAGTTACTGTAAACTCTGAGTCAAGGTTACCCTGAGTGAAGCTCGTGCATGACGATAATAAAAACCCTCATAAATGGAACGCAGATAACATGATTCACCATGGCAACAGGTGAAAAAAGCTTCGATCTTCCTACTTCTCCCCAGTGGAGTTGGAAATATTAATGACAGCATATGCAGAAAGTGAGCATATTTTCTTTAAAAAAAAGAAAAGCAATACCGCAGCAGCAGCAAAAGAGCGAGAACTCGTGTGGCAGAAAATTGCTGAGCGAGTCAATGCGTGAGTATTAACTGGAGAAAAAAATTAACATTTCTATTCTATATGTGTGTTTGAGCGAACAGGTGCAACCAGACAGTCACAAAACGAACTTGGCAGCAGCTAAAGATGAAATGCTTTATGGAGATTCAGAGAGACACAGAGGGGATGTATAGAACTATCATGACACTGTACATACAGTATGTGTCAGTGAGAACTGTGGTTAGGGAGATGCGCTTTGCATATGTGATTTGTGCTTTTATGCCAATAAAAATATATTTAATCCCAGTGCTACTGCTAATGGCACCAAGTGGAATGAAAGGTTTGTACTAATCATTTTAATCTTTACATTTAAATTGAGTCTGTGACTTGGGAACACTACAAACGTGTGTAGTAGTCGTTTCAGTGCAAGTGTCACATTTCTGACAGCCCGACAGACAGTTGCCTTGGACACATGCTCTGCATCGCCGATGTTGTACAAAAAACTGCCGTTGTCAAAAGAACGAAGTGCAATACAGAGAATTTGCTCGAAACTGAGAGCATTTCCACGATATGTCATGTGAACGATGTGAGGGCTGAGAATATTGTTAAGATAAATTATTGATGATGCAGAGAAACGGAAATGCTCAAACAGGTACTTATCAAGGAATGATAAAAAATCCAATCGGGTTCTGATAATCCTCTCCTGACTGATATTTCTGCAGAGTAACTGCGCGTCGACATCAACTGGCTCTTCGAGAAATAGACACGGCATGTCTGCCACTGCCTTCAGTCTGCAGGCTTCAAATTAAGAGCAGTGGAAAAAGTCAGGCTTAGTTGAAGCAAAAATGCCAGCGAGCAGTTTAGTTTTACGGAGTATGCTGCCCGGGTAACTGACAGAGTTACGCTGAACTGGCTTTGTGAAACCAAAAACCCAGAGTTTCCTTTATCTCAGGGTTGACTAACTCAGGGGTTTCACTAAACCCGCTTTCTGAAACAGGCCCCTACTCTCACTCACTTCATTCCAGAGATGTCAATAAAAGCCAGACACGCCCCCATTAAACACATGGGTCTAATATCTTATTAACCATGGGACTATTAGAAAAAATCCACACAGAATCGATAAGAAGGATATAAATTAACCAAAACGATTTGTGTAGAAAAATCTATTGACTCAGTATTTTAGGTGAGCAACTGTGTGCATTTTTCTGAATGGAAGTCTATTGGACCGGAAGTCTTCTGCAGCCAGTCCCTAGCGGATCCCGGTGGTATTGCACTTCAAGAGACTTTCAGGTAAGCCTCATCTCCCAGCTCGGATGATTACCGCATAAATTCATCCAGGAGGCAACCCATTAAACTGTATTTAGACTGGAACGGTGATTGGTCGGTTTGTACGTTATTTGGAAATGCGACACGGAGCCGCCAAATTGGAAACAGGGACACAGTTGTTAGAATGTAAGTGACTGATGGGAGACCGCGGCTATCATACTGAAAAAAAGCAAAATCCACAAAAGGAAAGGAGTGTCACGCCATAAATTGCAATAATTACCAGAATGTAGAATCCAGAAGAGCTGAAATAACTTTCCACCAGTGAGTTTTAACAGATTAATAGCTGGATATAGACGAGGCCTCGGCCTATTTTTATGAATAACTGTTATAGTCTGTCAGACTGTCTAGACTCGATCTATTGTAGATGTAGATCTCTATAAAGTATACTTCAGATCTAGATTCTAGAAAGATTATATTCTTATATTTCAGTTAGAAACATAGTAGTACAATATTTATACAATGTACTGTTAATGGATGTGTTTATTATGTTCTGGAATACAATTTTCAACCTCAAGTGTACAAAAACACAGTAACCAAAAAAAATGTGGTAAAAAAAATCTGCATGTTCTCTGAAATATCCATGAAGTCTTTATAAGACATTTCTCAAGTGCCATCATTTTCTATGTATGTACTCTCTTGTTTGCCCATATTGTACAGGAATTTAATGATTATTAATTGATATTAAGAAATAATGCAAACTCCATGCACACACTGGAACAATAATTTATACCACTGTAGAATGAGATATTAGCAACCAGTTCATTTTAGCTAATTTTAGCATTTATGAAAATTGATAAAATAACATGAGGCTAATATAAATTGTTCATATGATTCAAAAAAGCTTAGGGGAAAAGTTAGTAAATGCTAATTTCCACTTTGATAACATTAGTGACATACACGTACACATGTATGATACATCTCCTGGGTCAAACTGCTAAAATTTGTAAAATGTTCAAGTGAAATATGGTTGTTGTGTATAGTAAGCTGTGTAATATTGTATTGAGAACAAGTGTGGTATTTTACCTGATGTATGCATGTAGTCAGAAGGTTTTTACTAAACCACTGTATAAAAAGAAAGTACTCTAATAATGACAAAAAAGTACTCTAATAATTATAGAATCATAGGTTGCCTTGGTAAACTATCTTTCATTTTGACTACTTAAGCTTATAATGTACTTTAATTATATTAATATATTGGGGGGGGGGGGGTATTTTATAGCTATTTATATTATATATTTTAGCAATGTGTCTTACAATATTTTTACATTTATCTTGTAAAATTCACAGCACACCCACTTTAAGTCAATTTATTTAAAGTAAATAAACTTGGAATGCAGTAAATTTGGAAAGTAGTTTCGCAAAAAACACTGGTTCATTCTTTCTGATTTTCACTGAGAGCCTGTCCTCGAATACCGAAACACAGGAAAATGGACATTTAGATACAAGTCATTTATATGATTCAGTGAATAGAAAACCTGCAGGCTGTTCAGCTACAACAGGATCAATTTCACATTTTACTTTATTCTGAAAATATGAGAACAGCAATGCAGCTGCACGAAAATCAGTCAGATGCATTTCGATTTTTCACCCTGTCAAAGGTAAGTGGCTTTATCCTAATTGCCAATCATTTATAAATACAAATAACAATTTATTGACCAATAGTGAATTCTTGGGTCAGCTAGAAGGGCGTTCAGTGTGCAAGGCATTGATGAACCTGGTTTTATAACTCGGCATTATTATATGGAAATGTCTCCCCCTAGTGGGCGTCTGAAGAACATTTTGCTGCATGTTAAACAATAGGGATTTTTCAGGATTTCTTGGGTTTTTTTTGTTTGTTTGTTTGTTTATTTCAGAATGATCTCATTCACAGACTTTAAATTTAAATGGTTTGGTACCTATACCACACTCTACTCTAGAAAAGATTTTTATCCAAACCTATGCATAGCATTTTGAGTTATTGAGTCACCAACCAACACGTGTGAAAACATAACCTCCTGGCTGAGGTAATAATAAATACCCAACTGATAACATTTTCTTAAAAACTACTCACCTAATAGTTTTTCACTGAAGAATTTCACAGTTAAACTTCTTCATATGCCCCGTTTAGAAATGTTAAAGTACAAATTTAATTATTGAAACGCACATGAGATGTTAATGCAGGTATAATGCATTTTATTCTTTGTTAAAATATATATAAATATGTTGAAGAACACATGTATAACACATGTATAAACTTATTTCTCTTAAACAGGTTATAATGTCTGTGACGTCTTGAGATTTCAATATAATACATTTTTTTTTTGCTGTAAGCCTAGCCCGTAAATGCAGCTATGCAGGTTTGTTTATATTAGAAACCTGCTCAGCTATTCTACATTATCCTGGTTCCAATATGGCGGCGCGTAATCGTGAGTTTTTCCATTCGATCACCGTTCCAGTATAAATACAGTTCAATGAGTTTAGCAACAGAGAACAAACCAATGGGTGAGATCACGATAGGCTACCTCCATTTCTTTTTACAGTCAATGAGTTCAACCGAGCTGAACTTTTACTTGACACAAGTCGAGCGATAACCAGTCAGAGCTTAAAGATACTGTTAATTGACAGACTCCAAACATGGAGGACCACATAATGTTTCCGTATGGAAACCATGAACACGAGTTTAAATGTTTAATTATTATAATAATAATCTAATACGTGATGCCTGGGTCCATATTTCTGAAATGGTAGTCATTTGGAGTGGGTTTATATTTAGGCTGGAAAAAAAAAATTTCCCGGTTTCTCATCAGCGCCCTGACCCAAAATTTGGTGGCACATCAAATTTAATTTCGTTTTATTATTTATTTATTATTATAATTATTATTTTTTTGGAAAACCACACTGCCGCAGACAAGGTGAAAACGACACAGAAGGCGATTTCGTATTAAATGCTGCGATTGTGATCCTAAGATTGGTTTAGTTCTGTTTGAAATGGTTCCATTTTCTAAAGATTTTTGGAACTGCATGGCTGTTGTTCTATCGACAGTTTTTCAGAGTTTAATACATGCTAAATGTTAAGTTTTTATACAAGGGACCCCTTTAAGTAGGCACTTGCATACTTTATGACTGTCTCTTGTTTATTGTTGTATAGAGGAAGTCCCAGCTACACTAGTGAAACCTTTTCTCAATTCCGATAAATAGTGTCATCAGAGGAAAATATTGGTAAAATTTGGACCAAGTACAGAATTCAATTCTCTCCACTGTAATGAAAACAGTAGCTTTTTCCTGATAAAATTCTAAATTGCCTCCTAATTACTAACTAACTTTTACTTTTGGAGGGGTATTTTCATACAATCTAGAAAGATGTTCTGCTGCATGTAAGCTCTTTTTATAATCTAACTGGCTTTGTCGGGATCCTTTGTCCATCAAAAATGTCTTCTCCGGAAAGTAGACATTACATGTGGAGAACAGAAGTGCTTTTTTCAGATATTAATTGCTTTGTCTAAAGCAGCATAGTACTGTATAGCTTGCTAAAAAATATAATGTCAACAAGTGTCTTCTCTGGAAAACAACAGTGATTGTCACTGATGCTGTTTTTACTGCAGTTAATAATATATACAACTAATGTTGCATGAAACCTGATACGATAATGAGCTTTTATTCTTAATGCTGTGAATTCTTTACAATTCTGATACACTACAAACAGATGTACTTATTCTAGAGACCCTGTACCTGTTATACTTTCACCCAGTGTAATTTAGACACCATTACTATAGACCTGTAGCTCTGATACTTCACACACATAGTTCACAACTAATATTCTAGTCTCATAAAGTGTTGACTGGTACCAAGAAACCACAAAACTAGAAGTTTTATTTTTGAGCTACTGTGAACCCAAAAAGTATACACTAATTGTGAAATAGCCCATATATGCTTAGAACAGGACCAGTTAATCAGTGACTACCCTGCGCCAGGGCCAGAAAGCAGAATAACAAGCTAATCCTATCATCTGCTAGCTGCACAGTGTTGTCACTCAAGATCAGGTTCAATGCTATTGAGACTGTGTCTGTTCCCCCAACTAAACAAAAATGTAAAAACACAGAGAGTTTGTTTAAATAACCTTATTAACATAAATTGAAATCATACTGAATCTACAGCCAACAACTTTGGTCTAAAGATGGGATTGTCAAATATAAGATCGCTTACATTTAAATTCTTATTGTTAGTGTAATATGTTGAACAGAAACATTGATTAAATCCAATGAGTATGTAGCATTAAATGAAGCTAGTCCAGTACAGTTATATACACCAACCTCATCTAACATAGGAGGAGGCATTGCAGTTATTTATACTAAAAATCTAGGCGTTATACAAAAATCTAGATATACATTTCATTTGTTTGAAATTCCAATATATACCAATACAACATAAAATATGTTTACACATCTGATCCCTTTAATTATTATTTACAGCCCTCCAGGTCCGTACTCCGAATACTTTTGTGAATCTAAAGAAGAACATGAAAGACCATGGTTGCTCCTATAGATAAAGCCTTAATTGTTAATGACTTTAATATTCAATTTGATAACCCATAAGCTCCTTTGAAAACAGCATCATGTCTATTCTAGATTCAGAATAATAGGACCCACTCATAAATTTAATACTAACTATAGGATTAAATATTGGAAATATAGTCATAGTTCCACAGTCAGTAACTATTTCAGATCATTATCTTATCTCGTTTACCATGCATCTTAGCAATAAAATATACACCTCGCCATGGGGTCATTCTGTGTGAAATCACAAGGATTTCCAAAATCTCCCCAGGTCACTGACTCGGATTTTCATGAATTTCATTTTGGAAGTACCTACATATGTATGATGAACACATGCAAAATATTTCTGCTTAATACCAAGTAGTTTTGTAGATATAACTTTTTAAAGAAGGGTACCCTAAATCCTATTTTTGCACTTGCGAGCCAATTTTGAGCTTTTTTCAATTTTTAAAAGGCTCACTAAAATAGCAAATTTATTGATACTCCAGCTTTGTGTAATTTAAAAAAAAAATCTAAATCAAATGCCTTCATAGTGAAAAAAAAAATTTCAAAATAGGGTACCCTAACCTGTCACGAATGAATTTTTAGCTTTTATTGGCATGTTTAAAAGACAATATCTAAGCAATGAATTCAAGTGTGAAGCTTAAATTTGGTATTTATAATATCTGTCACTAATAAATGCTAAAACACTTTTCAAACATGGATTTCTGCGGTCATTTGAACTTTTATGACATCACAAAAATAGCAATTCATCCATTTTCACAATTATGTTACACAATTTTAGGGAGCTACATCAGAATGATTTTTTTTTCTTTAAAATTCTGTGTAATTTCATATTGAAAATCAGATATGACAGTATCATGGGGGAAAAAAGAAAAAAATATATATGTGTGTGTGTGTGTGTGTGTGTGTGTGTGTGTGTGTGTGTGTGTGTGTGTGTAATATTTAAAAGGAACTATTACATATTACATATTACATAATGTGTCAATAATGTAATTTGTGTAGGTACTTCCAAAAAACATTTCATGAAAATCTGAGTCGGTGACCTGGGAAGCACCCGGTGATTTCACACGGAATGACCCCATGTTATTGTGTTAAGCACACTTTTACATCAACTACTGCACAGGGTTTCATTAAAAATCACCCAAAGTTATCAACTATGATTGGATTACCAACAGACTCCACAGAACTTGATCAGGCAACTGAGTGCATTGAGTCTAATTTGCACTATACTCTAGATCAGGGGTGTCAAACTCATTTTCACTGAGAGCTAGATCACAGAATTTCTAGGTCACCAAGGGCTTAATAGTTACTGAACATCCATTGCAAAAAGGGCATGAAATTAAATGTTATTCATTTTCTGAACCGCTTAATCCTAACTAGGTTCGCGGGGAGGCTGGCACCCATCTCAGCCGACTCTGGGTGAGGGCAGAGTACACCCTATACAGCTCGCCAGGCCATCGCAGGGCACAAACACGCTGACGGCTATGCAGCGTACAATGCAATCAGCAATGGTTCTTTTACATGCCTCTGACCATAGACAGTGAGAGACATGGCCTGCATTTGATAACCAAGTTAGCTGCACTTGGGGGGGGCAGCAGTGACAACCCGTTGATAGTGGGGCTTGAACCCCCTACCTTGGGATCAGTAATCCAGCACCCTACCACCGGGCCACCACTGCCCCGAAATGAAGTTGAATTTGCAAAATTAGAATTTGATCAATGGCAAAATTCTATTTGTTCTCTCTTCCTTTTTGCACTTTCATTTTTTGACAAAACTTGACAGCAATGAACTAGCTTGCAATCTCTCGAGTCGTGAATGACTAGCTGTTTATTTGAAATAGTTTGCTGCCACCTAGTGGAAGGATGAATTAGGTTTCATGGCAATGGTTGATGCAAAGAATGTATGATATTTATATTCTTTAATAGCTCTCACAGGCCACATAAAATGAGTTGACTTGCAGGATTTCGCCCACAGGCCTTGAGTTTGCCACCTGTGCTTTAGGTAATATAGATCTTCTCAAAAGAAAAATAATCAGAAAGAAAAAAATTGCATCCTGGTATAATGATGATATGTGCACACTAAAACAGAACACCCAGAAATTAGAATGAAAATGGCGGCAAACTAAATTAAAGGTATTGCAGTTATCATGGAAGGAGAGTCTCCTTAAGTATAGAAAAGCTGTGAGTTCTCCTAGAGCAAAATATTTCCCAAATCTAATAGAAGATA
Source organism: Tandanus tandanus (assembly GCA_039654325.1). Taxonomy (NCBI): domain Eukaryota; kingdom Metazoa; phylum Chordata; class Actinopteri; order Siluriformes; family Plotosidae; genus Tandanus; species Tandanus tandanus. The sequence continues at coordinate 278 of JBCNYH010105429.1, read as the reverse complement.
AGAAAAATAATAGCAAGATACTTATTTAAAATTATTATTAATAAATTAAAATTAACATTGACCAGCAGTAAAATGCAGACCATCAATTTAAAGCAGTGACAACTTTATAAACTTTTTTTAATGTTAAAATTGAAAATATCTGGCAAAAAAATTAATCCCATGAACTTAGTCAGATATTTGGGAAATAACAATATACCTCTAACCGGACCCGTTGCTACGGGCCGTTCGGTCTCTGTATTGCCGGAGCCAGAGCTTGGTCCGCATTGGTAACAACAGGT
>JBCNYH010105349.1:0-10048 GCA_039654325.1 Tandanus tandanus | reverse complement strand
CCCTATTCCATCTCCCTGTGCCAAAAATCCATTTAATATATGGTCCCCGGGTAGGGGACGTATCAGATATTAAACTGTTAAGAACTCAAAAACACCCAATTACACATAAAAACGCACAGAAACACGCAAAAACACAAAAAAACGCAAAAACGCACCCTAACACACAAAAACGCACAAAAACACACAGAAACGCACGAAAACTCACAACAACGCACAAATATACGCAAAAACGCACAAAAACACGTAAAAACGCACGAAAACACACAAAAACGCAAAAATACACGCAAAAACGCACGAAAACACGAAAAAACACCCAGAAACGCACGAAAACACAGAAAAACACGTAAAAACGAACGAAAAGACACAGAAACAAACGAAAACAAACAAAAACGCACAAATACTCGCAAAAACGCAAAAAACACAAAAACACGTAAAAATGAACGAAAACACGTAAAAACGCACGAAAGCACAGAAAAACACGCAAAAATGCACAAAAACACACCAAAACACGTAAAAATGCACAAAAACGGACACAAACACACAAAAACGCACACAAACACACAAAAACAGACAAAAACGCACAGAAACACGCAAAAACACGCAAAACCGCATCCTAACACAAAAAAATTCACAAAAACACAGAAACGCACGAAAACAAACAAAAACGCACAAATACACACAGAAACGCACGAAAACACACATATGACGCACAGAAACACGCAAAAACACAAAAACACGCAAAAACGCACCCTAACACACAAAAACACGTAAAAACGCACCATAACACACAAAAACACACAACAACGCACAAAAACTCACCCAGAAACACGTAAATACGCAGGAAAACGTACACAAACACACAAAAACGCACCCAAACACACAATAACGCACAGAAACGCACACAAACACACAACAACGCACCCTAACATACAAAAGCGCACAAAACCACACAGAAACGCACCCAAACACACAAAAACGCACAAAAGCACACAGAAACGCACGGAAACAAACAAAAACGCACAAATACACGCAAAAACGCACCCTAACACACAAAAATGCACAACAACACACAGAAACCCACAAAAACGCACAAAAACACCCAAAAACGCACAGAAACAAGCAAAAACACGCAAAAACGCACCCTAACACAAAAAAACGCACAAAAACACACAGAAACGCACGAAAACAAACAAAAAAGCACAAATACATGCAAAAACGCACCCTAACACACAAAAACGCAGAACAACACATAGAAAGGCAAGAAAACACACAAAAACGCACAGAAACACGCAAAATACACAAAAACACGCAAAAACGCACCCTAAAACACAAAAACACGTAAAAACGCAACATAACACACAAAAACACGCAAAAACGCACCCTAACACAAAAAAACGCACAAAAACACACAGAAACGCAGGAAAACAAATAAAAACACACAAATACACGCAAAAACGCACCCTAACACACAAAAACGCACAAAAACACAAAAAAAACACACAAAAACACGCAAACACGCACCCTAACACACAAAAACACGTAAAAACGCACCTTAACACACAAAAACGAACAAAAACACACAGAAACGCACGAAAACAAACAAAAACGCACAAATCCACACAAAAGCGTACCCTGACACACAAAAACGCACAACACACAGAAATGCACGAAAACACACAAAAACACACAAATACACGCAAAAACGTACAAAAACACGCAAAAACGCACCCCAAAACACAAAAACACGTAAAAACGCACCATAACACACAAAAACACGCAACAACGCACAAAAACACTCACAAAAACACGTAAAAATGCAGGAAAACACACCCAAACACACAAAAATGCACCCAAACACACATTAATGCACAAAAACGCACAAAAACACACAAACACGCACAGAAACACGCAAAAACACACAAAACCACACCATAACACACAAAAACATACAAAAATACACAGAAACGCACGAAAACACACAGAAACGCACAAAAACAGACAGAAACGCATGAAAGCAAACCAAAACGCATAAATACACGCAAAAACGCGCGCTAACACACAAAAATGCACAACACACAGAAACGCACAAAAACGCACAAAAACACACAAAAACGCACAGAAACAAGCAAAAACACGTAAAAACGCACCCTAACACACAACAACGCACAAAAACACACAGAAACGCACGAAAACAAACAAAAACGCACAAATGAACACAAAAGCGCACTCTAACACACAAAAACGCACAACAACAAGCAAAAACGCACCCTAAAACACAAAAACACTTTAAAACGCACCATAACACACAAAAACGCAGAACAACACATAGAAAGGCAAGAAAACACACAAAAACGCACAGAAACACGCAAAATACACAAAAACACGCAAAAACGCACCCTAAAAAACCTAAAACACAAAAACACGTAAAAACACCCTACTGTGCGTTTTTGTGTTTTTTGCGTGTATCTGTGCGTTTTTGTTTGTTTTTGTGCGTTTTTGTGTTTGTGTGGTTTTTAGTGCGTTTATGTGTGTTTTTGTGTTTTTGCATGTTTTTGTGCGTTAATGTGTTTTTGTGTATTTTTGCATGCTTTTGTGCGTTTCTGTGTTTTTGTGCATTTTTGCGTGTTTTCTGTGTTTTTGCGTGTTTTTCTGCATTTCTCTCAGTGTGTTTGTGAGCGTTGTCGTGCGTTTTTGTGTTTTTGTTTGTTTTTGCATGTTTCTGTGCGTTTTTTTGCGTTTTTTTGCGTTTTTTTGCGTGTGTGTGCGTTTTTGTGTGTTAGGGAGCGTATTTTCGTGTTTTTGTGCATTTTTGTGTGTTTGGGTGCATTTTTGCGTTTTTCTGTGCATTTTTGTGTGTTTTTGTGCGTTTTTGTGTGTTTTTGTGTGTGTGTGGGCGTTGTTGTGTTTGTTTTTGTGTGTTTTTGTGTGTTTGGATGCGTTTTTGCGTGTTTTTGTGTGACATACAAAGACACAAAAACGCAGGAAATCACACAAACACACAAAACGCACAAAACCACACAGAAACACGCAAAAACACGCATAAACGCACCCTAACACACAAACAACGAAAAGACACAAAAACGTAAAATCGCACGAAAACACAAAAAAACGCACAAAATCACACAAACACACAAAAACACACAAAAATGCACAGAAACACACAAAAACATGCAAACATGCACCCTAACACACAAAAACACACGAAAACACACAAAAACGCACAGTAGGGTGCGTTTTAGCGTGTTTTTGCGTGTTTGTGTGTTTTTGTTTGTTTTTGTGTGTTAGGGTGCGTTTTTGCGTGCTTTTGTGCGTTTCTGTGTGTTTTTGTGTGTTTTTGTGTGTTTTTGTGTGTTTATAGGCCTTGTTGTGTTTGTTTTGGTGTGTTTTTGTGTGTTTGGATGCGTTTTTGCGTGTTTTCGTGTGACATACAAAGACACAAAAACGCACGAAATCACACAAACACACAAAACGCACAAAACCACACAGAAACACGCAAAAACACGCATGAACGCACCCTAACACACAAAAAACGAAAAGACACAAAAACGTAAAATCGCACGAAAATACAAAAAAACGCACGAAATCACACAAACACACAAAAAGACACAAAACCGCACCCAAACACACACAACGCCCACAAACACACACAACAACGCCCACAAACACACAAAAACGCAGGAAAACACACAAAAACGCACAGAAACATGCAAAAACACAAAAACACGCAACAACGCACAAAAAAAGCAACAACACACAAAAACATACATGAATGCACAAAAACACACAAAAATGCACTCAAACACGCACAGGAACACGCAAAAACGCACAAAAACGCACAGAAACATGCAAAAACATGCAAAAACGTACCCTAACACACAAAAACACATGAAAACACACAAAAACGCACCGTAACACACAAAATCACACAAAAACATGCAAAAAACGCACAAAAACACGTAAAACACAAAAACACATAAACTCACAAAAACACACGCAAACACCCAAAAACTCACAAAAACGCAAAAACGCACCCTCACACACAAAAACACACAAAAACGCACGAAAACACACAAAAACACGTAAAAAACACAAAAACACACCCTAACACACAAAAACACACAAAAACACACAGAAACACGCAAAAACGCACGCTAACACGCAAAAACACACAAAAACGCACAGAAACACGCAAAAACGCACCCTACGTTTTTATGTGTTATCGTGCGTTTGTGTGTGTTTTTGTGTGTAAGGGTGCGTTTTTGCGTATTTTTGTGTGTTTTCGTGCGTCTTTGCGTTTTTGTGTGTTTGTGTGATTTTGTTTTTTTTTTTTGTGTTTTCATACGTTTTTGTGTCTTAGGGTGCGTTTATGCGTGTTTTTGCGTGTTTTTGTGTGTTTGTGTGATTTCGTGCCTTTTTGTGTGTTTTCGTGCGTTTTTGCGGTTTTGTGTGTTTGTGTGCGTTTTTTGTGTTTTTGTGTGTATGCATGTTTTTGCGTGTTTCTGTGCGTTTTTGTGGGTTAGGGTGCATTTTTGCAGGTTTTTGTGCGTTTTTGTGTGTTTGTGTGCCATTTTTGTGTTTTCGTGCGTTATTGTGTGTTAGGGTGCATTTATGCATGTTTTTGCGTGTTTTTGTGTAATTTCGTCCGTTTTTATGTGTTTGTATGTCACACAAAATGACGCAAAAACGCATCCAAACACACAAAAATACACAAAAACACACACAACAACGCCCACCAACACACACAACAACGCCCACAAACACACAAAAATGCAGGAAAACACACAAAAACACACAGAAACATGCAAAAACACAAAAACACGCAACAACGTACAAAAAAAGCAACAACACACAAAAACATACATAAATGCACAAAAACACACAAAAATGCACTTAAACACGCAAAGGCACCATAACACACAAAATCACACAAAAACATGCAAAAAACCGCACAAAAACACACAAAACGCACAAAACCACACAGAAACACGCAAAAACACGCATGAACGCACCCTAACACACAAAAAACGAAAAGACACAAAAACGTAAAATCGCACGAAAACACAAAAAAACGCACGAAATCACACAAAAACACAAAAACACACAAAACCGCACCCAAACACACAAAAACGCACACAAACACACAAAAACACACAAAAATGCACAGAAACACGGAAAAACATGCAAACACGCACCATAACACACAAAAACGCACGAAAAAAAACAAAAACGCACAGTAGGGTGCGTTTTAGCGTGTTTTTGCGTGTTTCTGTGTGTTTTTGTGTGTTTTTGTGTGTTAGGGTGCGTTTTTGCGTGTTTTTGTGCGTTTCTGTGTGTTTTTGTGTGTTTTCGTGCGTTTTTGTGTGTTAAGGTGCGTTTTTGTGTTTTTTGCGTGTTTCTGTGCGTTTTTGTGCGTTTTTGTGCATTTGTGTGTGTTTTTGTTCGTTTATGTGTTTTTGTGTTTTTGCGTGTTTTTGTGCGTTCTTGTGCGTTTTTTGCATGTTTTTGTGTGTTTTTGTGTGTTACGGTGCGTTTTTGAGTGTTTTAATGTGTTTTTGTGTGTTTGTGCGTTTTTGTGTTTGTTGCGTGTTTCTGTGAGTTTTTCTGCATTTTTGTGCGTTTTGGTGTGTTTGTGTGTGTTTTTGTGTTTTTGCGTGTTTTTGTGCGTTTTTGTGCATTATTTGCATGTTTTTGTGTGTTTTTGTGTGTTATGGTGCATTTTTGAGTGTTTTCATGTGTTTTGGTGTGTTAGGGTGCGTTTTTGCGTGTTATTGCATGTTTCTCTGTGTTTTTGTGCGTTTTTGCATGTCTCTGTGCGTGTTTGTGTGCGGTTTTGTGTGATTTTGTGCGTTTATGAGTGTTTTTGTGCGTTTCTGCATGTTTTTGTGCGTTTCTGCATGTTTTTGTGCATTTCTGTGTGTTTCTGTGCGTTGTCGTTTTTTGTGTTTTTGCGTACTTCTGTGTGTTTTTGCATGTTTCTGTGCGTTTTTGTGCATTTGTGTGTGTGTGTGTGTGTGTGTGCGTTTCTGTGTTTTTGTGCGTATTTGCGTGGTAGGGTGCGTTTATACGTGTTTTTGTGCGTTTTTGTGTGTTTTTGTGTGTTAAACACGTAAAAACGCACGAAAACACAAAAACGCACGAAAACGCACGAAAACACACAAAAACAAACAAAAACGCACAAAAACACACAGAAACACACAGAAACGCACGAAAACACACAAAAACGCACAAATACACACAAAAACACACAAAAACGCACAAAAACACGCAAAAACAGACAAAAACACTCAAAAACGCACCCTAACACACAAAAACGCACAAAAAAACAAAAAACTCACTCAAACACACAAAAACGCACCCTAACACACAAAAACTCACCAAAACACACAGAAACGCACAGAAACGCTCAAAAACACAAAAAACGCACCCAAACACACAAAAACGCACCCTAACACACAAAAACTCACACTAACACACAAAAACACATAAAAACACAAAAAAAATCCGCACAGAAACACGCAAAAACATGCAAAAACGCACCCTACTGTGCATTTTTGTGTGTTTTTCTCCGTTTTTCTGTGATTTTGTGTGTTAGGGAGCGTTTTTGCATTTCTGTGCGATTTTGTGTTTTCGTGCGTTTTTGTGTGTTTTTGTGTGTTTTCGAGCGTTGTTGTGTGTTAGAATGCGTTTTTGCGTGTTGTGTGTCTTTGCATGTTTCTTCTGTGTGTTTTTGTGTGTTATTGTGCGTTTTTTGCGTGTTTTCACAAAAACGCACGACAACACACAACAACATGCAAGAATGCACAAAAACGCACAAAAATGCACGAAAACACACAAAAACACACAAAAACGCACAAAAACGCACAAAAATGTGTGTTTGGTTGCGTTTATGTGTTTTTTTGTGCGTTTTTGTGCGTTTGGGTTCGTTTTTGCGTATTTTTGTGCCTTTTTGTGTGTTTTTGTGTGTTAGTGTGCGTTTTTGCGTGTTTTTGCTTGTTTCTGTGCGTTTTTGTGTTTTTCTGTGTTTGTATGTTTGTGCGTTTTTGTGTGTTAGGGTGCATTTTTGTGTGTTTTCGCGTGTGTCTGTGCGTTTTTGTGAGTTAGGGTGCGTTTTTGTGCGTTTCGGGGCATTTTTGCGTATTTTTGTGCGTTTTGGCGTTTTGGCGTTTTTTTGTGTGTTTTTGCGTGTTTCTGTGCGTTTTTGTGTGTTAGGGTGCGTTTTTGCACGTTTTTGTGTGTTTTTGCGTGTTTTTGTGTGTTTGTCTGCGTTTTTGCGTTTTTGCGTGTTTCTGTGTGTTTTGGTGCGTTTTTGCTCGTTTTTGTATGTTTTTGCGTGTTTTTGTGTATTTGTGTGCGTTTTGTGCGTTTTTGTGCGTTTTTGCCTGTTTTTGCGTGTTTACGTGCGTTTTTGTGTGTTAGGGTGCGTTTTTGCGTGTTTTTGCTTGTTTCTTTGCGTTTTTGTGTTTTTCTGTGTTTGTGTGTTTGTGCGTTTTTGTGTGTTAGGGTGCGTTTTTGTGTGTTTTCGCGTGTTTCTGTGCGTTTTTGTGAGTTAAGGTGCGTTTTTGAGCGTTTCGGGGCTTTTTTGCGTGTTTTTGTGCGTTTTTGCGTTTTTGCGTTTTTTTGTGTGTTTTTGCGTGTTTCTGTGCGTTTTTGTGTGTTAGGGTGCGTTTTTGCGTGTTTTTGCGTGTTTGTGTGAGTTTTTTGTGTTTTTGTGAGTAAGGGTGCGTTTACGCGTGTTTTTGTGTGTTTTTGTGTGTTTGTGTGCGTTTTGTGCGTTTTTGTGATAGGGTGCATTTTTGCGTTTCTGTGCGTTTTTGTGTTTTCGTGCGTTTTTGTGTATTAGGGTGCGTTTTTGTGTTTTTTGAGTGTTTCTGTGCGTTTTTGTGTGTTTGTGTGTGTTTTTGTGCGTTTATGTTTGTTTTTGTCTTTTTTCGTGTTTTTGTGTGTTATTGCGCGTTTTTGCAAGTTTTTGTGCGTTTCTGTGTCTTTTTGTGAGTTCGGGTGCATTTTTGCGTGTTTTTGCATGTTTCTGTGCGTGTTTTTTTGGGTTTTTGTGCGTTTATGTGTGTTTTTCTGTGTTTTTGCGTGTTTTTGTGCGTTTTTGCATGTTTTTGTGCTTTTTTGCGTGTTTTTGATTTTTTTTGTGCGTTTTTGTGTGTTTATTTGCGTTCTCGTGCGTTTTTGTGTTTTTGCGTGTTTTTGCATGTTTCTGTGTGTTTTTATGCGTTGTTGTGCGTGTGTGTGCGTTTTTGCATTGTTCTGTGCGTTGTTGTGTGTTTTCGTGCGTTTTTGTGCGTTTTTGCGTGTTTTTGTGCGTTTTTGTGTGTTTTTGTGTGTTTGTGTGCGTTGTTGTGTTTGTTTTTGCGCCTTTTTGTGTTTGGATGCGTTTTTGCGTGTTTTTGTGTCACGAACAAACACACAAAAACACACAAAATCACAAAAACACACAAAATCGCACAGAAACACGCAAAAACACGCATAAACGCACCCTAACACACAAAAACACACAAAAACGTACACAAACACACAAAAATGCACAAAAACGCACAAAAACACGCAAAACTCACACTAACACACAAAAACACAAAAACACAAAAACGCACACGTAAACACACAAAAACGCACAAAAACACGCAAAAACGCACAATACCGCACAAAAACACGCATAAACGCACCCTTACACACAAAAACACACACAAACACGCAAAAACACGCATGAACACAAACTAATAAACAAAAACGCACGAAAACAGACAAAAACGCACACAAAACACAAAAACGCACAAAAACGGACAAGAACACGGAAAAATGCACAAAAACACACCCAAACATGAAAAAAGGCACAAAAACACATGAATACACAAAAACGCACAAAAACACGCAAAAACGCACAATAACGCACAAAAAATACGCAAAAACACAAAAACGCACGAAAACACACATAAACACACAAAAACACGCAAAAACGCACCCTAACACACAAAAACGCACACAAATACACAAAAACGCAATTACGCACAACAGCACATGAAAACACGAAAAAACGCACAAAAACACACGAAAACACGAAAACGCACAGAAACACGCAAAAAGACGCATAAACGAACCCTAACACACAAAAACGTTAAAAACGCACACACACACACACAAAAACGCAAAAACGCATGAAAACACACAAGATCGCACGAAATCACACAAACACACAAAAACATGCAAAAACACACAAAACACGCAAAAACAGGCATAAATGCACCCTAACACACAAAAACGTACAACTCAAAAAACGCAAACACACACAAACACACAAAAACACGCAAAAACACACAATAACGCACAAAAACACGCACAAACACAAAAACGCACCCTAACACACAAAAACGCACACCAACACACAAAAACACACAAAAACACACAAAAACGTACAAAAAACACAAAAACGCACAAAAACGCACGAAAACGCACACAAACACATATAAACGTATACAAACACACCCAAAAACACCCACGAACGCACCCTAACACAAAAAAACGCACACAAACACACAAAAACGCACAGAAACATGCAGAAACACGCATGAACACACCCTAACACACAAAAACGCAAAAAACGCACACAAACACACAAAAACGCACACAGACACACAAAAACACACAAAAAAGCACGAAATCACACAAACATACAAAAACACGGAAAAACACGCATGAACCCACCCTAACACACAAAAACGTACGAAAACACAAAAAACGCAAAAACACAAAAACTCACAAAAACACACGAAAACACACAAAAACGCACAGTAGGGTGCGTTTTTCAATTCATTTCAGTTTTATTTGTATAGCACTATTTCCAATTGACATTGTCACGTAGCAGCTTTACATAGTAAAATTAATTTAAGGAGGAGACTAAAAGTTTTTCTACAACCCCCTACACATCCCTAATGAGCAAGCCCGCGGCGACAGTGGCAAGGAAAAACTCCTCAGTTGACACAAGGAAGAAACCTTGAGAGGAACCAGGCTCAAGAGGGAAACCCATCCTCATTTGGGTGAAACC
>JBCNYH010105239.1:0-10049 GCA_039654325.1 Tandanus tandanus | reverse complement strand
AGAGTCGGCTGAGATGGGCGCCAGCCTCCCCGCAACCCTAATTAGGATTAAGCGGTTTAGAAAATGAATGAATGAATCAGATTACTAATAGAGTGGATTTCAAAGTATACACACTCCTGTCAAATTTGCCACACTCTCGCAATGATTGATGATTGAGACCAAACAAACCATTTCAGAGCCTTCTCCACCCCAATGTGAACCATGACCTGCACAACTCATAGAACCCTTAAGCATCTGCACAGATATGCATACTTTGTTGCAGCACCTTCTATTTTATGACAGTGTACGGTCTTTCTGGACAAGGGCTTCTCAGCATGGCACAACTTGATTTAGCCATATTTGCTGACTCTCCCTTATGACAGCACTCAAAGTCAGTTAGATTGTGAAGACTTCTACTATACACAGCCCTCTTCTGGTCTACATATATTTTTAACTAGACTCAGGTCTAAGGTCTGGCTGGACCATTCCATTTTTGACTTAGTGGGAGGCTTTCTGTCACTGTCTTGATAAAATACTTCTGCCTGCTCCCTAACTGAACCATACAGACCACAGGTCATACCCTAAACAGAGGAAGTCACTACTAGAGCTTTTAAAACAATTTTACATTTTAAAACCTGTTATTATAATTATCAGTGGATTTTAATTAGTTCCTCCATGTCGTCACTAGCTGGCAGTGTGTTTGCTCTAAACGTCACAGCTACAAAGAAAACCTTAGAGTTAATTTTTTATCCTGATCTGCTTGAAGCTAATGTAAGAAACATACAGTAAACAATTTAAAACAGATTTTGTCTATGGAATAAAACTATCTATAAAATCCTACTTCATGTCAAGTTTAAAGGGGCAGGTTTATGGTTGTTAGAAGTAAAGAGCTTAAATATCATGAATGGTGATCTCAAACAAGACATTCATTCATATAGATGGAAATTTGGTTTATGAAGGATCCTAGGCATGAACATTAATTTGTTCAGGGTTTGCAGTCTGATCTCTATTTCTATTAGAAAACTGAACAGCACAACATGATCTATCCTAAAAAAAGATTTTTGATGCAATCCATTTCCACCTGCTCCATACTGGGCTCAAAAACTCTAGACTTATTTTGACTTGCAAATGATAAGGCAACAAATCTTGACACAACCCCTAAGAGTCTAGAAAACTGACAATTTTTCTACCAGTGAATATATTATTAATTTATAATAATCAATTCAGTGCAGTTTAAGACTTTTGAATGGAAATTAAACACAAACTTAATAAAAGCTCCCATGTATATTTTATGTCTGTTTATATTAAATTGCAAACCATTTTTTTCAGTTAATGAAGCCAACAATAACGACATTATAATGCAAAAGATCATTTCATGTTGCTGCTGGCAACACAGAGGCAATTTGCATATGAATACATGGCCCGGTATTCTTTCTTTTATATCGCATGCTTGTTTTAACGTGTGTAATGTATCAATTGTAGATGTGCCTACCTTTATCCCACTCAGTAGTTCGCCAGTTTATATCAGATTTGTTAGTTTTAATATCTGAATACTCTTACCATTGTGACTAACCTGTTCTACACAAACATTCTTGCAATCCAGCGCACCTGTAAGTGCGAAACAACAATCCCCACCAAACTGGCTGATGCAAACTACCAAATGTATCTAAGCAGACTGCAACTTCAAAAATGCATGAAAAACCCAACTAATAATGAAAATATGCATATGTTCCTGTGTAACAAGATGGTTTGCACGGCTTTTCTTTCATTTCACTTTAAGAATTCATGGGAACCCTAGGTCATATCTTCAGAAAAATAGATATATGGGACTGACAGTAACAACACTGAAAATAGCAACTTAAGTAAAAACCTCATCACAGTAACAACAAAAATTATTAATGTGCCTGAAAACTAATAAAGGCATCTATATATGAGTGTATGTGTAAAAATGAGATGCTCTTTTTTTCTCAGGATCTGGCACTGCATCTGGCAGACATTTCATGATTTATGAATTCATGGCAGCTGGTTATTGATCAAAACACAGTCATCTGTAACAAAATTCTTTAGAGGGAGAAAAACAAAATATTATTGTGCATTTTTTCACCTCAATTATCGCTGCAAAATCTCTCAGCATCGCATTTAGAATAGCTGCAAGGAAACAGTAAGTTAATCTTTTAGCCAAGGGGTTTTTGAAATGGTTACATCAAAATGAGATCATTGCTGAAGGTGTCATTCAAATTCCATAGAGGATGGATAGGAATAGTTCAACCCAATTTGTTTCAATTATAGCTTTTATCTTGTCTGTTCATTCTCTAAAACAGTAAAAACTTTAACTCACACCAAAAACCTGCCAAGAACCACCTTTTAATTTTCTTAAACCATGTGTATCAACAACCTGCAATCTGTGACAAAACTACTAGATGGCGATCATGCATTATGTTTAGCAGCAAAAGCTAACCTACATATGAAATTAACAACCATGCAAAATCATTTATTATGTTTATAACCCCTCACTTACCATGCTTTCAAATTACTTTGAAATCACACCTCACAAAATTTTAGGGCTGAACACTACATTAATTAACATGATTCTATAAATCAACTATTGGCTTGATTACATGAATTTTACAGCTAGGTTGTAGTAATATAGTGACTAATCTCACAAATTTTGCTTGTGAGAAAAACCATGGCTTATCTGTGCAAGACTTATAGAATATGAATTGTGTCTAAACACGTCTCAAGAGTTGTGGAATTTTTACTAAAATCAGAACCAGGCATCTGCAGTATTTTCCAATATCTTCCACGTTGTCACATATTGTAGCTTAAAGTTCATTTGCAAATATAATTTTTTCACGATAATTTGCAAGTCCCTAAAATGGAAAATACGTGAACAAAAGAAATTTATTGTCTTTTGCTGGTATTTCTTAGAAAATCGATAATTTATGGACTGATGCTGAACCTGAATTTCTAGTTGGGAATTTCTGTGACCACTTGGTGCATGACATCGTTTTGGTCAAACACCAGTTCAGCAGACTATTTCCAGTTAGCTTTGTTTACATGCTTAAGCGGGTTTGTGCGAGTACATGCTTGCGTTATCGTTTTTATAATCATGCCTTATTATAGTGCCATGGGCCACAATAATGGGACTGGATCAAGTAAAACTTGTTATCTATTTCCAAGTGAAAATAACAGAAGAAAGAATGGACCATTCACTTAAAGCGAGCTTTGCTTTGTTTGGCCGGGCAAATATTCCTAACTTTGTTCTGATCATTTCATTAAGGAATCCTTTGTCCGCAAGCCCAGCATTGTGAAAAGTTTGGGAATGCATTTGGGGCAGAATAGACTGTGGAAGGATGCTGTACCGACAGTATTTAAACAGAAACATTGCAGGAGTGGAGCTTTGGAGAAAAGGAGAAGGCTAGAGGTAAGTAGGCTCTATCTTAAATAGATATCTACTATAATCTAGAGAAGAGCTACCTGGAGATGCTCATCAGACAATAGTACCTGTATGGATTACTGTAGCAATGTACATGTTTCATGGTTGTTAAAAAAAAGTAATATTAGGGCTGAATGTAGGTAACAGCCTCTGGTTTTCAATACTAAAAATTTACTATGATATAATAACAGATTATCAATGCGTGGGTTTAGATTTTTTTTATGCCTTTGATCCTTCTTATTTATTTTACACTCCACTCTGTGTGTGTTTGTGCTTTGTTTTATTCTAACACTCCACATGTAAACACACCATGTGTTTACATGGGCACACTAGCCACCACTGTTCACTTGCAATTGGAGGAAATGTTCTTGTTTAGTCAGTAGTTTTTCTTCTTGAGGAGAAATAAGTTTACAAATACCAATGAAAAGACAGTAACACTGGCTATTTCTCTACTGGAAATAAATGCAAACATTTTCTGAGCTCCAGTTTTAGGCAGCGCCTATATATTTATATAATTCTCAGTATAGATAGAAAAGCAGGATACATTTACCAACTGAAAAATCCTGGTTTCTTTCACCTGTACATTTACATTAAACAGTGAGGTAACTTAATATTTTTGAATGATTCTGTGTCAACAGTTTCTCATCAGATTTGCCCCACCTCACTGCTTCACAGTCTGTTATCTCGGACTCTTGAGGTCTCCGCTCTCTGCGTGCTTTTCCCACCAATATATTTTTTTTTATTGGGTTTCCGGTTGTGATGATGTAGGAGAAAGTCGTTTGGAACAGGTCTCCCGGTTGAACTGTTAATATATCCCCGTAAACACCACAATTGAATCGGGAAAGTGACGGATTACAGTTATAGCTTTAACTATACGAGTGGTTCTAAAACTAAAGCAAGCAATACCTGCCCAGTCACTTTCACTTCTGAAAGACATGTCAGCGTTAATCCGGGAGTCTGTCAAACCGTTACAGACCTCAGTGGATGCACTTCGTGAGACGGTGAATCACTTTAATGGCCGCCTTGCTGCTGCAGAGACCCTGGCCGGGGATAACTTTGAGAGCATAAGCACAGAAAAGACAGTGAAGACGATGCAAGTCCAGAACAAGTCACTTCAAGACTGCCTCGACGATCTTGAAAACAGGTCCTGTATACAGGGACGGGACCCAACCGAGTTCATATCTGGTCTGCTGATGGAAAACCTCGGCCCCAACATCCTCTCCAAACCCCAGGAGCTCGAGAGAGCACATCGCTCCCTAGCCCCTAAACCTGGACCGGGAGGTGGACCGGGAGGTAGACCCAGGCCTTTTGTGATATGCTTTCATCGTTTTCAGGAGAGGCAGAAGGTGCTTCGTTGGGCCAACACAAGCTTAAACACTGCGAAACAATGCTGCGAGTGTACCCAGACGTCAGCGGCATCACTGCAAAGAAACAAGCTGCTTTCAACAAAGTCAAGCAAGCCCTCTACAAGAAGTGAAGTTTAGGCTTCTCTTCCCTGCCCACCTACAAGTTTCACATGAGGATGAAATGTTCACTTTTGAGACTCCGGAGGACGAGCACGCAATTTACAATGAGCGAGTAATGGACAAAGAGTAGTGCACAGTATAGTGTTCTCTTCTGTCACCTACACCTGTGGTTTTCCTCCCCGCTTGCCAGGATGAAGCCGTCTGCTCCTGCCACTGTACGCATCCCCACGGACTGCTTTGTGGACATCTTCAACGAGCATCATGGTAACCATGGAAACGGGTAGGCGCGTGAGCTGTGTTTATTCTGATCATGCTCCAGGGGTGATGTGCATAGACGTCTAGTATTTTGCTCTGTCACATTGGGGACTTTGTTCACTTCCCACTGAACAGTGTGGATACCATATATGATGATGTTACCATCTTTTCTGTCTTGACTATGATGGTAAACATGTTAAGTTGGTTTCAGCGAGTCCTCGGTTTGGCTGATGTGCCTCTGATGCACTCATATCTATCTTTTATTAGGCATTGCTTTATAAGACACTTTATTTAATTATTTATCTATTTTCCTCCAACCTCACTACCTCTTTTTGTTTGCTTTTATTTCTCTGTGCCATGCGCTGTGCTGCAGTAGAGTTTATTAAGCGGACAGTTTCTTTATTTGAGGCAAATATTAAGGCAAACTTATTGATGGCCTGTTTACCTTAGTTAAATCTTAAGACTAATGTTGATTCTCTGTTATCATATGATGTTCTTTAAAAATGTGGTGTATGTTTAAAATATTTTTCATCTGAATGACCTCGTGAAAAAGAGAAGGTTATAAGGTTATGGAAGTAGAAAGTGTTATCCTGTTGGGATTGAGGATGTGGATGTGTTTGGTTTTTATAAGGTAAAGGGGGGTGGGAGGGACGTGGAGGGATTCTTTGATGTTTTTTTGGTATGGTTGTTGTTCTTGTTATGTGTTTTTTGTTTTGTTTTCTCCCCTTTTTCTTTGGCTCGGGAGTCACGTCAGGCCTGGGAGATGTATTGCTCCTTGTTTCTTTATGATATGACAACTCCTGGAATCTGAAGGGTGCCGACCAGCCCACTAAAAGTAACAAGGAAATGACTCATTTAAAGCAATTTGGGGGTGATATTTTCTTTTTACAGTAAACTCACCTCTGCTCCTCAGAGGTTAACCGTATCAAGCGACCTTGGATAGGGCATATATTTGACTCCAAATTCCCAGTAAGGGCAAGGGGTGCAGCTATCCTCATACAAATGTTCCGTTTGAGTTATCTAACTCCAGTGAAGACCCTAATGGTCGAGTTGTAATTATTTATGGTAGATTATGTGGCATGCCTGTGGTTTTGGCCTGTGCTTATGCACCTACATGGGATGACAATAAATTCATTAAAAGCTTTTTCTCCTCTCTTCCTAAAGTTGATGACCACTAATTAATCATTGGTGGCGACTTCAATCTAATTCAAAACCTCTACCTAGACAGGTCTTCCTCTAATCCTCAGGTGTTATACAAGTCAGCTAAAATTATTGACACATAGATCAGTTAAGGTTTATTTGACCCATGGATAGCTAAATCACATTCTGACAAGGCTTTTTCCTTTTCGCATGTCCATTATTCATATTTGCAGATAGAGTGAGTACCATAGTATTGTTATCTCAGACCACACCCCTGTATCTGTAGATATTGGCGTTCCTAGTCATTTCCCTCTTCCAGACAGTGGAGACTCAACTCCTCTTTGCTAGCCCAAGCTTACTTTAAAGACTTCCTACATACGCAGATCTCCTTGTTTTTTGATACAATGATTCTCCAGCGATCTCAGGACGCACTCTATGGGAAACTTTTAAGGCGTTTATGCGTATGCAAATTACATCATACGTTTCAACCCTAAAGAAGGCAGAAAGGGTGGAGTCGGAGACACTCCCTAAGGAGATATTTAGAATATCTCCTTATTTAGAAAAATCTACCCCTGCTTTTTATAAACAACGCCTTCAGCTTCAGTCCAAATTTGATTTATTATCCTCGATTAAAACACAGAAGCAGTTATTCCTTGCTAAACAACATCTAGTTTGCTCCCAGCTCCCTTTGACTGCCTCCAACTTTACCTCAAACCCAGTGGTAACTAACTCTGGAGCTCCTCCTGGATGACCAAATTTCTAACCCTGTGAAGGAAGCTAATTTCAGCTGCTTGTATTCACAATCTTCTTTTGGTCATAAATAGAAAGCTTTGCCTTTCGGCTCAACTCACCCTTCACCACAACGAACTGGTACAAGCTTCACTGTACAGCAGAGGCTGCACCGATCTGCCTGTTGATCTACTGTTTAATCCTTCCCTTACTTGTGGACAAGACCCCTGAGATACTTGAACTCCTCCACTTGGGGCAGGACCTCATTCCAGACCCGGAGGGTGCATTCCACCCTTTTCTGGCTGAGGACCATGGCTTCGGACGGGGAGCTGCTGATTCTCATCCCGGCCGCATCACACTCAGCTGCGAATCACTCCAACGAGAGCTGGAGGTCCCAGCTTGATGAAGCAGAGAAGAGATCTTATGGCCACCAAACCAGTACCCCTCAACGCCTTGACTGCACCTAGAAATTCTGTCCATAAAAATTATGAACAAAATCCGGTGACAAAGAAAAGCCTTAGTGGAGTCCAACCCCCACCAGAAACTAATTCCACCTGTTAGCAATGGGAACCAAGTTCCGACTCCAGTGATAGAACCTAATGGCCCG
This sequence comes from Tandanus tandanus, assembly GCA_039654325.1. Classification (NCBI taxonomy): domain Eukaryota; kingdom Metazoa; phylum Chordata; class Actinopteri; order Siluriformes; family Plotosidae; genus Tandanus; species Tandanus tandanus. The sequence continues at coordinate 2,437 of JBCNYH010105239.1, read as the reverse complement.
TAACAGCGGGTCTGGTACATCATACTCCTAGAGCACACCCCACAAGATAGCCCGAGGGACATGGTCGAAAGCCTTCTGTAAATCCACCCCCGGAGCCCGGCCGCCAAGGAGCTTTTTGACAACCTTGGCGACCTCAGCCCCAGCGATGGGCGAACCCCCACCCAAACCCCCATGGTTTTTTTCCTCCACAGTTGATGGGATTTAGGAGGTCCTCGAAGTATTCCTTCTATCTCCCAACAGTGTCCCCAGTCAAGGTGAGCAGCTCCCCACTTCCACTGTAAACAGTGTTTGTGGAGTACTGCTTCCCCCTCCTGAGGCATCAGATGGTGGTCCAGAACCTTTTCAAGACCAACCGACAGTCGCTTTTCAGGCCCTCACCGAGCTCCTCCCACACCCAAGATTTTGCATCGGCGACAGCCCGAGCCACAGCACGTTTGGCCTTGTCGGTACCTGTCTGCTGCCTCAGGGGTACCACCAGCCAGAAAGGCCCAATACATCCTCCTTCTTCCACCGGGTTCTGGAGTTGCTGCCACGACACCTTCTAAGGACTCCACAAATGGTGGGTACTCTGAACTGTCATTTGGTGCATAAGCACAAACAACAGACAGGGCCTATCCCATCACCTGAAGGTGGAGGGAGGCCTCCCTTTTGTCAACTGGAGAGAACCCCTACATGTGGGCACCAAGACGGGTCAACAAGGATGCTCACACCGGCTCGCTGCCTCTCCCCATGAGCAACTTCAGAATGGAATAATGTCCAGTACTTCTCAAGATGGGTTCCAGAGTTCAAGCTATGTGTCGACGTGAGTCTGACTATATCTAGTCAGTATCTCTCAACCTCGCACACCAGTTCAGGCTCCTTTCCTGCCAGAGAGGTGGCATTCCATTAAAGCAAACATAGTGACTTGATAATGACATTGATAACTGGTGTCACTGGTCACACTATGACCAGTCCCTATCATGTCATTTTCATGTCTCAGTTAGATGGCTTTTTATTTTCTTTAATAGGACATAAGATAATTAGTTGCAAGGTATGTAATATGGGAAATGTCATTTCCATCAGTGGATTGCTAATCATTGATATGTCGTGTTTTGACATCGTTTTCACGTCATTTGTTAATGGGTTCTCCACCTATGCAACTAATTTCTGTCATGTGTTTGTGATTTCTCCTTCTACCATTGCTGTGTGTTTGGCATGCCTGATCATTTTATATTTTTTCAGTGGATGAACAGTATTACAAATAGAGTAAGAGCTGAAGGAATACTGTGGTCTATCAGCCCAATCCATTGGTAAAAGCCAAGATGTAGGCTTAATACTGGAAATTTGTGAACCTGTTAGATTAAGCAAATAAAATATTCTGGAGGATATTTTTTATTCCAAAAGGTGATAAAAATGTAATAAAATCTTTATTTGTGAAAAACAAACAAACAAAAAAAAAAAACACCAGCAGGCATGATATTCGAATACCACAGATCTCACCACTCACATAGGCAGTTGTGAGTAGTATAAGATCAGTGTGCATGTCAGCTTTGTTTATTTAGGTTTTTCTACAAATATTTAAAATGGATCATATGGAATTTTATGCACTGTACGATGTCCTGTTATTGAGAAATTGAATAACGACCGGTAAAAATATTAAGGAAATGATACTGATGTTAAATGATACAGCTGGTGTGCGCCAACCGCCATATTATCCTTGTTCATGTGAGATTCAACCTGGAGGACAACAAAGGAATTATTGTTTTTAATTTCCATTTTGTGAATTATTTCTCGATTTAGGTACATTGCACTAGTGTCATTTTATTGTGGACTATATTGTGTCTTGTGGTTGCAAGTATGATTCTGTGCTACTTTATGATGTGTTTTTGTGCTGTGACTGTGTAACCAGTGCGAGTCGCCATACAATGTACATTGTAAATAGCATAGTCTACTATCATGCATGTCTATTGTTCTTATTATTTGTACAATTTCATGATTTTGGAAGACAATCCATAATGACCCATGGGGTTTGTGATAGGAACATTTGCTCAAAACATCAGAGGTCTGACTGCCTGTGTAATATGGCCACTGCTCCATAAAATGCTGATAATACTGTTTAATGAGTATTCTGTATGTGAATAGTTTTCTTCAAATGCTGTCATACTTTTTACATTTGGTGATAATTCAGTGTAGTTTTTTGAAGTTACCCTGCAAGAAATGTACTATACAGTAAAAGTTCTATAGAACTCCTATAGAACAGACTTTTTCTATAGAACTGTTCCATAGAACATAACTTTCTATAGAAGTTCTATAGAAAAAGATCTTATCTTGTTCTAAATAATTTTTTATAGAAAGAAAGTATTCCACAGAATGTTTCTATAAATTCAATTCAGTTTTATTTGTATAGTGCTTTTTACAATTGACATTGTCACAAAGCAGCTTTACATAGTAAAAGTAA
>JBCNYH010105229.1:0-10049 GCA_039654325.1 Tandanus tandanus | reverse complement strand
ATACATTTTAAAAATCACTGTTTTAAACTAATCCTTATTCTCAAGGCTATTATAAATAGGATTAATGTTATAGTATTTTTATTTCCTGTTGAAGTAATATATGCTTTTATTTCTTTCTTTCTGGTAGATCATTGGTATCCCGTAATGACTTTCTACACAATTTGATCAAAAGAACGAGTAATTACAGTAAAACCTTATAAATCTATTAAATCAGTATCAATAAACAAATAACTTCAAAAAATGAACAGTTTGTTTATTTAACTGTGTGTGTGTTTAAGATTGAACCTTGTGTGTTATTATTTTTTATTGTCTTATGGGCCTAAATGGTATGTAAAGATGCCACCGTTCTTCATTTTTCTCTCTGCGTATAAATATATTAAAGTTGATGGACTTGCAGGGTGAGTTGATTATTTCAGAATTAACTACAAACAAACAAATAAATAAATAAATAGTTCTCAAACAGTTCAAAAATGTACACTCAAACAAAAAACTGCATTGAGGCCCCTGAAGTGTTTATGGATGTTGTGTGGTGAATACTACAACAGAGCCACGTGTCTCTGTAAAAATAAAATAAAAATATCTATGAGACTTCATAATCACGCGATTTTTTTGAACATAAGAAATATACATACAAGGAGCAGTGATTTCATACACACGTTCACATGATAGGACTGTTAATACTTGGCTACCAGCAGATGGTGCTTCTGATTAACAAATCTCCAATTTATAGGCCTGAGCCTAATGACGTGTTCGTCTGAAGGTTTCAACGAGGAATTTCTGACCTCTGGCTAAAAAAAAAATTAAAATGAAAAGATCCCTTTAACTCACAATTTGTACTTGAAGAGGCAGGAAGGTTTTTCTCATGTTAACAGGGCCAATATGCTGTGTATAAATAATATGATTACAGTATTATATATTGAACACTAATTATCTGAATGTTACAGCAAATCATAAACTTTAAAGGGATTTTTTTTTCAGATTGGATGAAAGGAAGAAATTAAGAAAGAACAGAATTTCTCATATTGCCTTTTATAAAATAACCCACTGGCTCAGAGCCAGGATGCCATTTGGTAGCAAAAAAACCTTTAGAGCTCGTCCACTGATCAGCTTAATGTTAATGTTTAGTGACATCATACTTAACAAGCTAGACAGATCATGTGACGCATTTTAAAACTTTGAATCTGTCAGTCACATTATTACTTTTATAATAATAATAATAATAATAATAATAATAACAACAACAATGAAAATTATTTTGAATGCTGAATATCAGGAGATCTTTGTACAAATGACTCCCCCAGGTGGACAAACGGGTTTTAATTCACCATTACTCTCATTCATAAGCACTGTGTAATAATAATTTATTATAATAATTAGGGTTGCAGTAAAACCTGGGAACTTGGGCCAGAGATAGCATTACACTTTAACAGAATATTTTTGAAAGGTCAGAGAATCTGAAAGAAACCCATGCGGACAAGGGATGAAAGTGCATGGGGAGACTCCATGGCTTAGGATTGAAATGGAGTCCCTGAGTTTCAAATTTTCAGATGTATATAGTTTAATGCAATTAACTCAATAATTAAGCTGTGCTGGATTCATTTACCAAAACTCTTAATCCTACTAGGGTTGCAGGCTGGCTGGAGCCTATCTCAGCCGACATTGGGTGAAGACGGAGTAGAGTCCTTTGGGGTATAACTTGCCAGTCCATTATGGCCAACACGCACACAACCATTCACAGTCACATCCAACCCTAGGGGCAATTTGGAACAGCCAATTAGCCTAATATGCATGTTTTTGGTCAGTGGGAGGCAACTGGAGTACATGGAGGAAAGCCACACAAGCATGGAGAGAACATGCAAACTCTATAGAGAAATGGCCGAGCCCGGGACTTGCTAACCACTACAGTACCGTGCCACCCACTTCCCATGTCACCATACATAAATCCACCTCCAGCACCTATGGCTGTTTCATCATAGGGGTGATCACACTAGAGGTGCGATAGAGAAGCGACTGATGCAAATGTATTTTATTTGTGATTTTTTTTTACGAATATTGAAATTCGCGTCAAGATGTTTTGCGACTCCACATGCAAGCGAATATTTTGCAGTTTAATACTGTACGTATACCGGTCGAAGGTCGCACGACAATTTGTGATTGATTTGCAACTGATTTGCGAGTAATTTGCGATTGGTTTGCAGATGTTTGTTCACTTTTTCTTCTCAAACCATTCACTTTTTATCCACACGTTATTAGAGCGAACAAAATACGAATGATGACAAAATACACTGAGTAGGGCGAATGACAGCAAGTCTCAAACTTTCCACGTAGAAGTTTGAGTTTTCACAGTTTGAGACTACTCCGAGCCGGAGCCTCGTTTTGTGACATTCGCAGACATTTCAAATATGTTTGAAATTTTTTGCGACGGGTTCACGAACCAGGCTACCAAAATGCAATACAGTGAATGCCATGAGACAAATTTGACAGTCATGAATTGCCATTTGCGTCAGTCACCTCTAGTGTGATCACCTCCTTAACTCCATGTCTTTGAGATGTCAGAGAAAACCAGGAAACCACACAGATTTCACCCAAGTCCACCAGAGAGTGCCATTTTAACTCCATATTAAACCTGCGGCATTAAATGGAAACAACCACACAATTCAGTGAAAACAAGAATTCACAACACAGCAGAGCTGTCAGACTCCCTTAACGTGGTGAGTACTATTAGAACAAACTAACTATATTCTCTGGTTCTTTTATTGTGAGAAATGTATTTGTAAATAATTTTGAGATATAAACTAGGATTGCTTGGTTGGTGCTACAAAAATCATTCTGTTTTACTTGGTTTTGTTACTGCAGGTTTAAACGATTCTCCTTAAGCTTCTCAGATTTTCTAGACTACAGAATGTGGGTAGTGACATATCACATGCAGGACAAATCACATTTCCTAATGTTAAAATAACACCAGTTTTTCCTAAAATAATATCCTATGGTGTTCATTTGCAAATAAATAATCTTAAATTATTTAAATTAATAAATTTTCTAATAGATTTCTGATTGATGCAGTATAACAGATTCAATAAGACAATTTCTGCATTTCAATCTATAAAAATATTTCAACACAGTACATAACATAAGGTTAGAAGTTAGTGATGAACTTTGGTAGTAAATAGCAGTACATTCAGGAAACATTCAAGGAAGTGTAATTGTTAAACTGAGCTTTATTTAACTTTAGGCTGAATGAAAAAAATTCCCCGGTTTCTCATCAGTGCCCGCACCCGGAAATTGGGACCACATGTAATTTAAAAATTTTTTCTCGAAAACCACGCTCAAAACCTCGGAAAACGCCTCAGACAACGTAAAAACGACACAGAACACGATTCCATGTTAAACGGTGTGATTGTGATTGTGTGATTGGTTTAGTTCTGTTTGAAATAGTTATAATTCTAAAGATATTTTGGAGAGTTTAATACATGTTAAATGTACAGGTACAGGACCGGTCATCTAGGAAGTATTGTATAGCTTCAGTCACTTTACCTACATTTAGCTTTAAAAGCTTATGGGCTTTGACAGTCACCTCTTTTCTCTATAAAAAATCCAAAACAAAACAAACAAACGAACAAACAAAAAAACGTGTGCCGCATTTAGGTTTTCAAAAAGTTCTGATGAGAACCGAGAAATTTTTTTTAGCCAATTTTATTACCATGGGTGTTGGTGATTTTCTTCTTCTTCTTTTTTTTTGTCCTTCAGTATATCACAAGCTTGTTTAAAAACTATGTAGTTTTTTTTTGTTTGTTTGTTTTTACTCTGTTTGTCTTTTGTGTTGTATGAAATTTGTTTGGAGATCAGAAACAATTAAGTCCTATAAGTAAACAAAAAGAGAGAAAATCAGGTCCAGCGTCCCTGCTAGCTGTCTGCAGTATAATTTTTTACTCTTGATTGAACGATCATTTTGGAATGGATTTTATCAGTAGGTGTCCCAATTGAAGAGGTTTCCAGTTTATGTCCAAGAACACCACTGTTGGGACAATTCATTCATTCATTCATTCATTTTCTAAGCTGCTTAATCCTAATTAGGGCCGCAGGGAGGGTGGCGCCCATCTCAGCCAACTCTGGGCGAGGGCAGGGTACACCCTGGACAGCTCGCCAGGCAATCGCTGGGCCAACACACAACCATTCACACTCACACCTAGGGGCGATTTGGAACAGCCAATTAGCCTTCTGTGCATGTTTTTGGACTGTGGGAGGAAACCAGAGTACCCAGAGAAAACCCACACAGTCACAGGGAGAACATGGAGTCACAGGGAGCAAACTCCTCACAGAAACGCCCGAGCTGGGAATCGAACCCAGGCCCTGTTGGGACTATTTAGTGATAATTGTTTCATGTATACCACATAGTAACACAGGAGAAACAAACTAAAATGAGATTTTTATGGTTTTATGGTTTTTATGGACAGTGCGGGTGGGTAAAATCTTTTATCCCCCAGATAATGGACCAATTGGATTATACCATTCCTGTATAGTATATACTTTGGCTTTGTTTAGCCCCCAAGTGGAATAACAGAGGATAGATATGGTACACAAGGCGGCACAAGGGTGGAGCAGTTAGCATATCCGCCTCACAGCTAAAAGGACCTGGGCTCACCAAGGGCATTTCTGTGTGGAGTTTCTGAGTGTACTCCCCATGCCTGTGTGGGATTCTTCTGCGTACTCTGGTTTTCTCCCACAGTCCAATACACTTTAGGCTAACTGAATATTCTAAATTGCCTCTAGATGTGAGTGTGAATGGTTGTATGTGTTGGACCTGCATTGGACTGGCGAGCTGTTTGGTGTACCCCACCTTCACTCTGAGACAGCAGAGATAAGCTCCAGCCTCCTCGCAACCCTACTAGCATTAAGCAGTACGGCAAATAAGTGAGTGAGTAGTGTTAGGCAGCATTATTGTTTTGGTATTTTGTTTTAAAAGAACAGAGTGCAATCATGTGTAATTAATCTCTTATGTGTTTACAGTTGTTTTCAAGTACTGGACCATGTTTACCCTAAAGGCACGAGGCATATGTGATCGGCGCTTGTGTTGTGCTTTCCTCCTTCTCCTGCTGCATGGCGTGCAGTCTGATTCCAGTGCTACAAATAAAACTTTGGACCTGATGTCTAAATACCGACTGATAGATGGGTAATGATACTTGCTTCTTTTTCTCACTTTTATATTTTATATTTTAAGCTGCCTAACAAATTCAGTAACGATAGTCCTGGAAATATCATTGCCTTCCAAAATTTCCCAAAACTAATCAAACCTTGAAACAAAATTCCTGGCACTTGGGGACAACATGAGAAATGACTATTATCGTTACTATTACTGGGGGAGGTGCTGTTATTAATAATAGTAGTTGTAGTAGTTGTAATAGTATTAATATATAGAACAATATTATATTTTGTTCTGTTACCTAAATGATATTTAATATCATTAATCTGGACCGGGAGGGATGACTAGTCGCACATGATTCATTTTACATTTACATTTACAGCATTTAGCATACGCTCTTATCCAGAGCGACTTACAGAAGTGCTTTAAAGTCACTATCAGTGAATATATTCTTATACTGGTCTGTCTGGACACAGACTAAGTATACCGTCAGTCAAACTCAGTGGGTAGGCATTGTGCATGCAGGTTTGTTTATTTATTTATTTATTTATTTATTTATTTGAGCGGTGTGTGCGTTTGTGTGTGTAAAACATAGTGCTAAGCTAATCTAAGTACTGCCGAAAAAGGTAGGTTTTCAGTTGTCGTTTGAAGACACACAGTGACTCAGCTGTCTGGACATCCAGAGGAAGTTCATTCCACCACCTTGGAGCCAGAACAGAGAAGAGTTTAGATGCGGTGCAGTGCGGGGTGTGATAAGTGCTTTGAGGTAGGAGAGTGCAGGTTCATTTTTGGCTTTGTGGGCAAGCATTAGTGTTTTAAATCTAATGTGAGCAGCCACAGGAAGCCAATGGAGAGAGTGTAGTGGAGTGGTGTGGGAACATTTGGGAAGGTTGAAAACAAGCCGTGATTCAAATGTATACAACGGTAAATATTGACGTAATTTGCATATGAATAAATGGCAGAACATACCATTCATTCATGAAAATGAGTCAGTGTTTGTCTGATGTAAACGTAAATGTAGCTTGTGTTATGTGTAGATTTTTTTGCCTGATTTATTTTATTCAGACATTCACTAGTTTATATCTGACCTGTTAGTTTAATGTCTGTATACTGTTATTTTTGTCGTTATCTTGCTTTATATAAACTGATGGATTCACGTCATCCTCTCACGATTTTACGCACTCGCAAGAGTGAAACGGCAGTCTTTTCAGACCAGCTAATGCAAACTATCAAACAAATTTGAGCAGATGGTATGTAAAAACTTAGGCTAGTCAGAATGTTGTGGCTGATTAGTGTATAATCATTGAAGCAAATTTAAAACCTTTTCTGGGTAAATTGTTTCAGTTTTTTTTTCTTTCTTGGCTGAAAACTGAAACTGTAGTTTCATTATTTGAGGTTGAAATGTTGCTCAGTTTTGTGCTCATTTTTACTATGCCAGTTAGCAAACAAATAAGACCCCTATTTGAGTGCTTGTTGCCAGGGTGGCAGTAAAAAAATCAGAAATGCATAAAACAACTTCCTTTCTGCTTACAGACATAATGACCTTGCATTGCAGCTCCGCATTCGTTGGAATAATGCACTCAGCAAGGTAAATTTGTACAACAGCCCGGAAACTGCCACAGATATTACCCGACTTAAAGCGGCTCACATTGGAGGACAGGTAGTGTCTGCTTTCTACTGACTGTTCCTTTAACTGAGAGTTGAATATGGCTAGAAAGGTTGTAATACTTATGTACTTGTTGTTATCTCACAGCACCAGGTTAAGACTTCCGAGCCCTGATGTTATAAAATATGTCTTAAAGTACAACCCTTGGCAAAAAGTGTGGAATCACCACTCTTGGAAGATGTCCATTCAATTGTTTTAATTGTTTAGAAAAAAAAAGACAATCACAGACATGCCACAAAACTATTTTCATTTAACATTCCAACCTTCTGGCTTTATGAAACACTTACAAAAATGAAAAAGAAAGAAAACTGTAGTCAATTGCAACTGTTTTTACCTACCAAACAGAGGAAAAAAATATATAATCACTCAATTCTGAGGAAAATATTATGGCATCACCAAACAAAAACACTAGTTATACTTTGTTGCACCACCTCTGGCTTTTATAACAGCTTGAATTCTCTGAGGCCTGGATTAACTATCAACAAACAATATTCATCAATCCGCCTCCAACTTTCTTTTATTGTAGTTGCCAGATCAGTTTTGCAGGTTGGAGCCTCCTCGTGGACCATTTTCTTTAATTTCCGCCATAGATTTTCAATTGGACTGATGAGCTCCGGACTATTTGCAGGCCATGCCATTGACAAATATGTCTTTCTTAAAGGAAAGATTTTACAGCTTTTGCCCGACGGCACGATGCATTTTCTTCCTGAAAAATGATGTCATCATCATCAAACAGCCTTTCAATTGATTAAGAAAAGTGTTCAAAATCTCAATATAAACTTGTGCATTTAATGAGGATGTAATGACTGTCATCTCTCCAGTACCTTTACCCGACATACAACCCCATGTCTTTAATGATTGTGGAAATTTGCATGTTTTCTTCAGGCAGTTCATTGGAACGGCGCCAAACTTCCAGCATCATCACCCCGCCCAGTGCAGATTCGTAATTCACCACTGAATATCACTCTCATCCAGTCATTCACAGTCCATGATTGCTTTTCTTGTTTGTTTTTTTTCTTTTTAGATGTTAATGATGGTTTTCCTTTAGCTTTTCTGGATGTAAATCCCATTTCTTTTAGGCGATTTCTTACAGTTCGACACAGACACTGACTCCACTTTCTGCCCATTTTGTTCCTCATTTGTTTTGTTGTGCATTTTCTGTTTTCAAGGCGTACTGCTTTAAGTTTTCTATCTGGATGCTTTGATGTCTTCCTTGGTCTACCAGTATGCTTCCCATTTGATTTGTACTTGGTCCAGATTTTAGACACGGCTGCCTGGGAACAACCCACATCTTTTGCAACATTCCATGAAGATTTACCTTCTTCAAGAAGTTTTATAATCCTCTCCTTTGTTTCAACAGACATCTCTCATGTTGGAGCCCTGATTTATGTCAATCAGCTCAGTTCAACAGCTCACTAAGGTGTGCGAGCTCTCTTTTTTAACTGCAGACTAATTAGCAAATGTAATCGTATACAGGTGTTTGTGTTAGAACTGCAACGTACCTGGTGAATCCATAATATTTTCCTCATAAAGCCAGAAGGTTGGAATGTTAAATGAAAATAGTTCTGTGGCATGTCTGTGATTGGTTTTTTCTACACAATTAAACAAAAAGCAAACCCAGGGTCAGACGACTATCAGTAGACATCTATCACCTACCTTGTTAGTTTAAGTATCCGTTTAACAAGTTCATGTTCTATCAAGCTTTTGATTTTGGTGTTTTTGTGCCATGAACATTTATTTACCTGCAAGTCTGTCTGCCTACCTGAGTTGGATTTTTTTGTTGGAATATGTTTGGGGGAAGGGGGGTGGGGGGGGGGGGTACTTTTGCAAGGCACTGTTTGAGCTATGGAAACTATGTACATACGTTGCACAGTGAGTGTGTTTGCAAATGTCACATCAATATTACTCACATCAGTACACATTCTGAATGCATCATGGCCTCCAGACACGGTCAACATGGACTACAACACCTATAAACCATGCTCATTGTTACTTTCTCAGTCGCTGTAGTTCCTAACATGCAAACCAGTTCACTGCTCACAGTATTTAAGGTCACACTCACAAACACACAGCAAAGTATTCACTCTGTGTCATTGTTACCAGACTTTACCAAGCCTTTGATATTGTGGTTGCAATTATTTCTCATTGCCTGATTCTTTGCCTGTTTTTACAATATGATTTTTGATCACATTTTGGATTTGTTCAACTTGTGTTGGAAAAAACCCTTTAACTGCAATTGTGTCCACCCTCAGCATCTGCCTGACATCATGATTTTACATTTCAACACCCATATTTTCCTTTTGAGATGCCTCATTCAAATCCTCCTTAGCGTGTAAAAAGTAAAGCTGTACTTCACAGATCAATATGGCCCAATGTTTCCCAGAAATTCCCTTTTGAGACATGCCATGCACTTTGCATAAACAAATGCTTCCTTGTGTTTGTTGATCATGAAAGATTTAGATCTACATGGCCGCAACCTAAAAATACACATCACAACACAGATCACTTGAAAGTGCTCATATCTTCATCCTTTAAAGTTAATTCACTCCCTTATTAAAAGAAAAATAAATTGGATACTTGATTATCATAAATCTCTTAAAATATGGCATTGATGTCTTGAGGTAGTAAACATCCACTCTTAAACCTTGTATCAAAAGAAAGCATTAAAACCTAAATCTTCACTTTTACTGTTTTTATTAATAAATTAATACTAAACCCTTTATTATTATTTTTTATTATTATTATTGGTGTAAAAATAAGAGGAGTAAATACAGAAAGTACCAAGAGAACATTCATTCATTTATTTGCCAAACTGCTTAATCCTATCTCAGCCATCTCTGAGAGCCGGAACAGCTCAGCTGTTAGGTGTGAAATTGCATTCACACCTAGGGGCAATTTGGAATATCCACTTAATCTAATGTGCATGTATTTGGACTGTGGGAAGAAACCGGTCTGTCGAATGAGACCTGGATAGCTTTATGCATAGCGATGACAGTAACTAGATAAAAAAAAAAGTAGATGTAAATACAGGCGATTAAAATTTTTTTTTTTATTAATTTCTTGTTATTGTATAATATTGCAACAATAATATTGTTTTATTTAATACATTCAATTCAAATAGACGCTTCTAACACAGTATTCAGTACTGATTCAGTACCCTGCTGATGCAGTAATATTCTAAACTGATTCAGGACCCTGCTGATGCAGTAATATTCTATACTGATTCAGTACCCTGCTGATGCA
>JBCNYH010105219.1:0-10050 GCA_039654325.1 Tandanus tandanus | reverse complement strand
ATAAATAAAATAAATATACATATATATAAATATAATATTGCGCAGGTGTGCCTTAGGCTGGCTACAATAAAAGGCCACTCTAAAATGTATACACACAATTGCTCAGTTGTATAAAAATGTCACTCTGAACAAGGGTGTCTGCCAAATGCTTTTCAGCCTGAAATAAAAATACAATACAATCTTGCTGCATTTACTTAATACAACTTATAACAGCCAAGTGAAAGATATGTTAACAACAGTTCAGAACCCGAAGGCTTTAAACTAAACCTAAACTGAAAGTTTGGGACATCTTCCAAAACAGGAGGCAATTTGTGCATTTACCACAGGTGGTGCTGCAGTGCAATCAGTCAGGTGAACTGTCACTGTTAAAATAAAGCTCCGTTCTTGTACACTAGAGCAGAGGTTCCCAACCATGGGCCTGGAGGTCACCCTGCCTTGCAAATTTTAGTGTTTGCTTTGTTCCCAACACAACTGATGTAAATTATAGGCTTTATAACAGCTCTTCATGATTTGAAATGGTTGTGATAGAGTAGGGAAAGCACTAAAACATGCAGGACAGGGTCCTCCAGGGCCAGGGTTGGGAACCGCTGCACTAGATATATTTCTGGTCTTGTAGTGAAATAGCCAGATTGCTTACAGCCAAATTTCAGAACTGCTTACACATTCATTCAAGAAAAATTTAATGAATGTGTAAGCGAGAAATGTTGAGGAGAGCCACCTCTTCGGGTCAAGACTCAGTGGTCCACGTACATCTCAATGACAAGGGACACTCATTTGAGTAGTATAAGATTGTCTCACGTGTTGGAATGTCCACAGCTGTCTCAGGTCAAAGAGTGTACTGTCATGTGGTCAGCAGGCGAGATTGAGGCATCCTGGGGGTCAGAGGACACACTTAACAGGTCGGTAACATCCACCACTGATAGGCTGGGTGTAGACAAAAGTGTGATCCATGCAATGGTTCTTCTCTCAGCGTCCACAGGATCTGGATTAGCCAAGGTGGCCTGAACCTCTCCCATAGCCACAGATGAATATCTGCCTCTCTCAGTATCAGCATTTCCACTAACTCCACAGAGATCAGCACTCTCTCTTAGATGAGTACTCCCTCACCTCTCTGACATCATCATCTGCCAGAATTGAGAAGTTGGTCACAGGCATGGAGGAGGCAAGTTCTGTCACCTCACATGAACCCCCCACAGGGAAGAATTTGGCCAGCATCAACAGATTCCTGTGGATCACCTCCCTCCGGTTGTACAGCTGTGCATGTCTGTTCTGTTACTTTGCAGCATAATCTTGGGTGATCACCATTGCATCTTTCAAATCATTGGTGAGACGTGCCACATATTTATAATAGCTGGCCACAGCTGAGTCATGAAGGACAGTACGAAAGACATTTACAGGTAGGCGAGGGACCCAGCCATACATGAGGTAAAAGGGAGGATAGTCGTTGTCTCATGGGCTGTGCAGTTGTACATGAATGTCAGAGTCTGTAAACGTTGCGGCCAGTCAGCTTTCTCCTCAGGAGACAACGCACAGATCATGCCACCAAGGGTCCGATTGAATCGTTCCACACTCCTGTTCCCCATTGGATGGTACGGGGTTGTGTATGATTTCCTGACACCTGAGACCTAGAGTAAGTTACTTATTAGCTGACTCTCAAAATTAGCTCCCTGGTCGCTATGGATCCTTTTTGGGAATCCAAAGATACAGAGGTATCGGTCCCAGAGGACTCTTGCCACCTGCTTAGCTGTTTGGTCTTTACATGGAAATGCCTGAGCCATCCTTGTGAAATGGTCTGTTATCACTAACACATCAACAGACTTATTTCTGGAGTCTTCAGTTGACCAAAAATCTAAAAATTTAAGTGAGTCAGGGCCCACATATTGGAAATGCCTGGCTCTGGTTCTGTGGTCCCTTGAAACCCTGTACAACACAGTGAGCCTATCCCAGTGTTTCAGGTACCAAGTGACAGAAACAGTCTCCTTAAATTTTTTTCTCCTAGAGGGTCTCCATCGTCTCTCAATATAGTATAAGACACAAGAAAGGGTTCTGTCTTCCAGCTGCTTATCGCGGAGGTTCTTTTCCATGAAGGCAGGCAAGGTGTCATGGCCGGGTGAAACCAGCTAAGTGTAGCAACACCCCAACTGCATGGGCCCTTGGCCCAGCATCCCTTTCAATATGTGACTGAAGCACAGCAGACACATCTTCCATCACAATAGACTGACCATGCATATGAAGTGAGCTGCTTATGAACTGAGGGTTGTTCACCACTACAGAAGGCCTCTCATGACCACTAGATAACCGGAAGGCATCCTGAACAGAGACACATTTTTGACCTCAGTGTTCTGCAAGCAGCTTGTGGCCAACACTTTCGCTGACAAATGGCACCCGGCTGATTGCATTAACCACAATGTTGTTCTGCTGGCCCCAGACATACTTAACGTCAAAGTCATAACTCGCCAGCTTGGCTATCCAGCACTGCTCACAACAGTCCAGCTTTGGCTTTGTCAAAATATGAGTCAGGGGGTTATTATCTGTCCAGACTGTGAACTTGTGGCTTTTCAGCAAGTGACTGAACATGTCACAGGCCGCCCATTTCAAAGCTAGAAATTCCAAGCGGTGAGCTTGTGACCGAGACAGTGACTTACTGGTGAAAGCAATGGGTCTGGCTCATGTTTCACCCTCCTGGACTTGAAACAGGACAGCACCTTTTCCATCCAAGGATGCATCAGTTGACAACATGAAGGCGTGACTGAAATCAGGGTGGGCCAGGACAACACTCTGGACCAGTGAAGCTTGTTTTTGTGATGTTTCCCTTTTCTTTTCTCACATTTCAACAGGTTAAAGAGCAGCTTGGCGATGACAGAATACCTGGGCATGAAGTGTTAGGTAGTAATTTATCATCCCTAAGAAAGATCTTATCTGCTTTTGGAATGGGGTCATGCCATCAGGCTCCATAAGGTCAGTGCTGGCCATGTTCATAATGCTCTCAACCTTGCTGGGGTCTGTTGAAACACCCTACTCAACCACTATGTGGTCGAAACAGTGTAGACTCCTGAGGAAGAATCACTTCTTGGGAGCCAACCCATGGATACGCAACCTTTCAAACACCATCTCGAGACGCAGCAAAGCAGTCTCCTCATCAGGGGCAAACACCAACAGATCATCTAAGTAGCAAAGGAGACTCAAAGTTTCGGTCCCAAAAACTGCTCGTCATCATGCGCATAATGCTCCCTGGGCTGTTGCAGAGTTATACTCAAACAGACCCATGGGAGAAGTGAATGCTGAGTATTTCCTGTCGTCCTCATGGAGCGGTATGCTGTAGAAACCGGAGATCAAATCCATTGTGCTGAACAGGCAGTTACCTCCCAGCACTGCCAAAACAATCTGCCTGGTGTGGAAGTGAATAAACATTCTATAGAGTCCTCTTATTCAGCCAGCGAAAGTCTGTACAGATGCGGAGATTCCCGTTTTTTCTTCCACACAAGTACCAGTGGAGATGCATATTCATTTGTCGACTTTCTGGTGATCTCCTTCTCTTCTATTTCACTCAGTACTTGACAAAGCTTTTGATACTGGCCCAGGGGTACTCTCCTGTATGGAAGCCTGAACAGCCTGCTAACAGGTGAATGCGATGTACAAATCCTTTTGCCTCCCCACAGTCAAGATGGTGGCATGAAACAATGTCCTCATACTGCAAAACAAGATCAGTCATCCTCCTCTTAAGTGTCTGCTGACACTTCACAAGAGTCATGAGCATGCCACCCAATTTCAATGTCTCACTCATCAACACAGATGTGTAGAAAAGGCTGTCACTACTGCCAACTGTGTGAATGTTCTGGAAGATGACAACTTCTGAGTCATCACATAAGTCTCTCACAGACATGTTAATTGTTTCAGCTTTAAACATTTTGGGAGTTTGTGAACTGACCTGTACAGCCTCCCTCCAAGTACAGGTCAGCTAGTTTCCCTTAGACTGTGACTGCAAGTAGCCATTAGCAGGGCAGCTCAGTCTGGTGTGACCAGGAGCAAGGCAGGCAAAACACAGTCTCAGACATACAGTGTGAAATGGTGGTGGGGCCAGGATCTTTACAGACTCTGCAAACCGATTCTCTAGGATGCCTGTGATGAGAGGCACACCGGAATGTTGCACTGTTGCATTTTCTCCATCATCTCCTTAAACATGTCAGTGTGAGAAGCTTCTCCTCTGACTGTTGTACATTCTGTGACACAGCTGGTCAGCTGAATATCACGTGAAGTCCACTCATGGATAGGCTTACACTTGAGGGTGTATGATTGCTCTGGGTCGGGGCAGTGTTTAACAAACATGAGAGCCACTTCATCATTCAGGTTTTCTGTCTGTTTCCCTTGTCTGCGCAGGCCCTCAAGAGCTGGGTCTGCTGCATTGTTCAGCCTTATCCAGTAATCAGCTGGGTTTTTTTTGTGCCAGGGCAAAGTGTCATAAAAGTCTGCAAGGGGAAGGCATGAGGGAGCCTCACTGAAGTAGTGGAGGAGAACATCATATATCAGTTCAGGTTCCCACTTAACGTCAAGTGCAGGATCACGATGAAGGGCAATCTTCACAACATCCCTGGCTTTGCCCATTAAATGACTCATGATTTCTACTGCCTGGTCATGCACAGGGATCTCCTGCTTTCTGAGGTAAGTTTTACTCTTGTCAATCCAGCCCTGGACTAAGAATTTGTCTGTGGTGTCACCTCTGAATGTCTGAAGTTCTTTGTCAGATTTAACATGGACTGTCACATCTGGTACCATTTGTGTGTGCATTCTGGGTAGTAGGGGTAGTCTGCCCATCATTAGTCATGTTCACAACTCCAGCTGACATTAGATTTGCAAAAATGGATTTACCAATCTGGGCACCAAACTGTCCTACCATGTCTGTAAGATTGTGAATGGCAATATCTTCACTGCTAGGTGTGGAAGTGTGGGGACCCTCCCTGCTGGACCTAAGACCCTGCTCAGACCCAACCCTGCATCTGTACAACCATCAGATGTGAACTTTGAACATCCCACATCCCCACTATCAGCAATATTACTGAGCCAAACACCACTACCTTTTGGCAAACTAGGACTAGCAAACCTATCCATTATTATTTCAGCAACTGTTATCAACTGTTAAATGTACTTGCGTTGTGAGATTTTATTAAAAAACTAAACAGCAGAAACGTAGATCAACCTCAGAAATCAACACAGTATATATGCAACAGCAAATAAACATTAACTAAGTAAATACAAGCACTCAAAAGTACTTTGACCTAGTTCACACTTGTGTGTTGTTGGTTTTTTTTAAATAAATAAACCTGACTAACCAGTAGACATTTAACGGAGATCAGGGCAGCAGCACAGGATCTACGGCGATGAGCATCGAGCTGATCTGAAGATCCAAAGGGTTACGGCACCACTGTAACCTATGTGCTCAGGGCAATGGCAAAAATGACAACTCATATGATGTGTTTCTAGCATTTATTTGCTCCTGGAGACATAACACAGACAGTAATTGTCTTCCTTTTTTTTTTTTTTCCTGCTGCACATGCAATGTGCTACTCTGTACATGTCCTGGTGTTACATTACATAAAAATAAGCTTCACAAAGCACCTGCATACATCATTATTATATTCATTATGCAAGAAACATTTTTTCTATAGATTTTTATAATATAAACTCTATCCTCTTAAAATTTACATGACTGCGCATAACTATACAGTGCCACCTGGTGGACAAAATTAAAAGTGCACATGGTATACGTCACTGAGATTTTGCAAGGAGAACATACCTGCCTCGTTCAGGAAACAGTCCTTTGTTCACACAATCACACAATCATTAAATTAAAAATAAAATACATGAAATACAAACTAAAAATTGATTAGGTGCATTTTTAACTCTGTTACATTAGCATCATTCCAAAATGATCAATTTTCTAAGAAATACCAGCAGAAATAAGCCTTCTTTATGCTAATTTATGCATTCTAACATATATACTGTATTACTGGTTGAATTTCAATGATGGCTTTTATAAGCAGTGGGAAGACTGTATAAAATGTAAAAAATATATTTAAACAGCTGATAAAATTTATATTACTGTACAGTAGAATGATTGGTACAGAGAGATTTCATAATAAATGTATTTACTGTATGTATTGTACTGTATAAATGTTGTATGGCATTTCTGATTATTGTATGTACAGTACATATGTACACGATAAAGCGCAATCCTTCATATTCAAAATAAGAACCATCTGAAAAGTGAAACTATTTAATGGTAAAAGCCTCAGAAAGACCCAGATGAATTCTTATGTGTCACGCTATTGGTCGGAGAAGGAGACTTGACAAATCAGAGCACGTGTTTCATTCACTTAGAAGCTGATTGGCTGTTGGCATCCTCTCTCTTCCCACTTACATTACTCTGCGGGTTAGATATGGCCTTCACGCACCCAAACCCACAACCACCCAAATCTTGACTTCACTACATTTTTCTGAACCCTTATCATGTCTGGTTAATGAAATGGAGAGGTAACACTGAGTAAACTGGAATACACTGGGTGTTCTGTCCATATTTATGGGGGTACCCTATTTGCAGCCGAGTCGTGACCGACACCATATGTAAATTTTAACATATTTCAAAAATAATTTTCTTATGCTTGTCCATCAACAACCACAACAAGTGAACCACAACATCTGACAGCTCATTCAGAGTGCTCTGTAAAAATAATCAAAGATAGGCAATATGAAATAGCATTTGATTACCGGGTCCATTAAACTTTCATAACCTGAGGGGTACGCCCCAATTTCAATGCATGTATATTTGTAAACCTGTGTGTTCTCCATGTTGATATCATCAGGCAGTATTTGGTACCAAATGAAAACTAATCCAATTGGCTATGTATTATAAAGCTTCTTAGCACACTTTTTAGCACACTAATAAAATTAAAATACAAAATAGTTTATATCTAGCCCACGGAGGACATGTGTTTTGCTGCATAGTGCACATAACGTACCACACCTTCTAAGCCTTCTTCTTGACTATAATATTATTCATTATGTTCAAGTACTCTGTCTATCGGGAAGCGTGCATCAGATAAAGTCCCACCCTTCTAATATAGAGGTTTTACATGGGATGTACAATGGACGAAAACAAGAGGTGCACTTATCATATTTAATGTCCCTTCAGTCAACAGATCCTGAAGCCTATCTAAGTAAACTAACCTTAAGTACAGGTACGCAGCTACCGGAACCTTACGGTATAACGGAGGATGAATGGTGGGTGAAGCGACATTACTAAACTTCCACCAATTAAACTTCCAGACATCTACACCTACTTGATAAAATCACCCATTGTGTAGGCATACGAGTACCTGGACAATAAAATTTTATACAAAGTGGACACGTCCAACCTTTAAAAAGCCACAAAATCAGCCCTGACAGTGAATTTTATGTGATTAAAGCCAGCATTCTACTGAGTCAAAGGCAATGGCACAAGATTGAGAGCTCTACCAAGCCTGGGAGATCACACACAAGACTAAGGCATTTTTGCTCCTACTAAACTGTACTTGCATGGCAGGGTATGATATTTTTCCCCATTACATTTATGAGTTCTGTCATGTAAAAATGTAAACCGAATGTAGTGGTGTGTTGGCTTATTTGGCTATTTTTTATTATAGCGCTTGAATGTATTCTTATAACCTGACCTGAGTGTCGGTGTGAATGGTTGTGGGTGTGTTGGCTCTGCAATGGCCTGGTGAGCTGTTCAGGGTGTACACCTCCCTCACCCACACTCGGCTGAGATAAGAGCCAGCCTCCCCACAACCCTAATTTGGATTAAGCGGCTTAGAAAATGAATAAATTAATGATATAAATACCTGATATAAAGTGTGCACTGCAAGCACGAGCTTTGTCAATCAATTCCTGTGTGTAAATGCACTTTTTCCTTTTATTCATCTGATAGAATTTTAGCCTGTTTTCCTATTCCTTGCCTGTTATTACATTCAGCGGCACAACAGGACCCTGCAAAACAATGTTCTATAGATCTTCTATACAACTCTAGGACCCTTGTTCTATAGAAAAACCATAAATTCTGTAGAACATTGTCCGATAGGAAACCCTGATTCAAGAGAACATTTAGTCTGTCCACAAGGAATTACTGGTATTTTATGTTCATAATGTTGCTGCTGTTCATTGGGATGTATTGCTCAGGCATGATGCTGGCTTAAATAACCCAGCCCTTACTCTATTTGGTTGAGGCAGCTGGATTTCCGCCATACACGGCACAGTTTAGCAACACTGCAGATACACACAATTACACACACTATCCATTCTCTCGGTATACAAATACAAACTGGCTGTTGGTCCTACTCACAAACATTACCAGCAGCTACAAAGCCATGAAAAACAGGCACTACAGGGATTTTATTCGAATCAGAATCAGTTTTATTGGTCAAGTTTGTGTACACAAACAAGAAATTTGAGTCTGGTTTAACTTCACTCACTGTACAGACAAACATTTAATTTAGGCTTATACAAAAATTAAAGCAAATAAGGATAAACATAAAGTGAAGAAATAAACTGTAAGAAATATGAGCACAAATGTAAAAAGTGACAGTGTAATATAACATTTACAGAATAGTGCAAACAAAAAAAAATGGTCTTGTACCCCTTTAAAGTCATTCAGAGAAGATTATCCATATCTTGGGTATCAATCACAGGGCTTTCAAATTGTTTCTGAGTATCAGAAGAACCACTAAAAGTAGCTGAAATATCTTTCCTCAAAATGTCATCATTACCGTTGACCAACCTTAAAAAAGACACAGAATAAGACTCTGAATTGAGAATCTATCATGAGAAATTGACGAAGACACGTGACACTGCACTGGCTTGTTCAGCTAATGTATTGAAAGGTTTCCTCCCACAGTCCAAAGATGTGCACATTAGGCTAATTGACTGTTCTAACTTGCTCCTAGGTGTGAGTGTGAATGGTTGTGTGTGTTTGCGCTGCGCTGGTCTGGCATGCTGTTCAGGATGTACCCTGTGTAAACCCAGTGTTAGCTGAGATAGGTGCCAGCCTCCCTGTGACCCCAGAATAAAGCTGTTAGGCAAATGAGTGAGAGAGTGAGTCTTGGGATGGGACAGGAGTACTTTTTATTCTGTCCTGGGATTGAGAGAGATTTTTTATTTTTATCGTGTCATGAAATTGGGATTGTGCAGATTTTATTTTATTTTATGTTATGAGATTGGGACGAGAATATATCAGTGGGAGTGAAATGAAACATCCAATCCTGTCTCTTGCTGCTCATAATGTACCGAAAAACAGATAAAAGTAAACTAACTGTGATAGCAATTTTCTCAGTGCTGTGACTTTATTCGACTAAAAACATGTTTTATATTTAAAATATAGCTATATGGATTAAACAAAGATGGTCTTCATCACAGCATGTCCCAGTTCTCTTCAGGATGAAACGATGGAGATGATATATTAGTACTAGAGTTTGAATACAAAGTAGATACAACATGCTAAAGGAAAGCCACTTTTCTTGGTTCACTTGTTAGCACACTGCTAACCATTAAACAGTTTATTAATGCAACACAAGCCACGAACTCAGTCTGTGTGACACAAGAGCACATTTCTAAAGAATTAAGCATGCACTGTTTTACTCTTTCTGACGCATTAATGCCAGCTACATTCTATTCTTAAAGTCGGCGTAATGTCAGCATGACGTTGGAGTCACATGGTAACCTTGGCGCCATATCCAAGTAGGGGAAAATACTGCTTTCCGGATTTAAAAACACGTTGTAAAAACTCTGTTCTTCTGCCTTATTTTTGTGAGAGTATGAGGCTCCTGAAGCTTGGGGGGATATAAACAGAAATTCTCTCTCTCACACAGACATTAGCTCTCTGTAAAAGGACATTGAATCTACAAACTCTGTGTTGCATTTTGCTTTACATTCTAGTTTATGTCCACTTTGCTGCTGCTATTTATCTATTTCATCTCATAGTGCCTTCAATGTACATACTGTATATCCCAGTGTCCAGTTTTTATT
>JBCNYH010105038.1:0-10055 GCA_039654325.1 Tandanus tandanus | reverse complement strand
TTGTTGCTGGTTTGGTGACTTTAACCAGTGGTCTGTATGCTGGCATTAACATAACAGTGGTGTGGTCTGAGGCCCCGGGGTGGGGGAGGGGTAGGGCTTTATAGGCACCTTTGTGCATGGTGTAAACATTGTCCATATGTTTGAATATTGTTTCCTCCTGTGGGAAAGTTGATGTGTTCACAGATACATGTACATTGCTACCAGCAATATGGCTGTAATTTCCCTCGGCAGGTAGAATGGCCGGCATTTAATAACCATGAATTCCAACAGTGGCGTGCAGTGTTTACAGACCACGACAGCGTCGCTGCACCAGGCATCACTGATGTAAACGCAGAGACCACCACGAGTCTTCCCTCCCGCGACGAGTGCTCTATCAGCCCGGTAGCATGTTAGCCGGCCGAGCTGAATGGCGCAGTCCGCGACGCTGTCATTAACCCATGTTTCCACAAACACAAAGACACAACACTCACTCACTGTCTTGGAAGATGAGCGAAGTAGGCGGATATAATTCATTTTGTTGTCCAGCGAGCGCACGTTGGCCAGTGCGATGGTAGGAATTGCCGGCTGGTGAGGGTTAGCCGCTAGCCTAGCCCGGATGCCTCCGCGCTTACCCCTCTTCTGCTTCCTCATGTTCCGTCTGTGGTGCCTCCACAGTAGGCTGGATGCAGGAGTGGGGGTCGGTGGTTGAGCAGGCCTCCGTAGCAGACCGCACTCGCGTAGCTCTTCCGCGTCCCCTGGACTTATATCCATAAATATTGTTCTGCGTATGTCGAGCAGAAACTCACGGGAGTATGTGCGCCTTGGAACTGATAGACACGATGAGGATGAACAAATACACGTTGACTTGAAACACAATAAACATGAAAACACAGTTCTGCCGGGATGGAGAGGAGCCGCTGCGCCCGCACGCGCCGCCATTATGCGCGAGGTAATGATGAAAGGTAATGATAAGAGAACCAACTAGACTTCATGTTAAACTACAGTGAAGTTTCTGCGATGTAATTTTTATCTAAATGAGGATGGGTTTCCCCTTTGAATCTGGTTCCTCTCAGGGTTGCTCAGAAGGTCCTAGGTTCGATATCTGGGCTTGGGCATTTCTGAGTGCTGTTTGCATGTACTCCCCGTGCATGTGTGGCTTTTCTCCAGGAAATTCGGTTTCCTCCAACAGTGCAAAGACATACACATTAGGTTAACTGGCTGGTCCAAATTGCCCCTAGGTGTGAGTGTGAGTGTGAATGGGTGTGTGTTTTCTGGCCCTGCAATGGTCGTTTCAGAGTACCTGCCTTCTTCCAGTGTTGGTTGAGATAGGCTTCAACCTCCTCGCAACCCTAGTAGGATTAAACGATTTGGCATTTGAGTTAGTGAGTGAGTAAGCACCATTTGTTGTAAAAAGCAGGAATGTAAATATCAAGAGAGTAGCGTTTGACATGCAATGTGTGTACGAGTAAATATTGAACTGGATATTTAGCATTATTAACCCATGTAAATCAACTGCCTCTACAAACTCTGTGAGGATTATTTAGATTTGGTTCACACTTATATTCATCCAGTGTGGATTGTTTTCATGTAACAACATGCCCCATCATGCTTGATACTTTGTTTTGTTTAAAGTTGATGATGAAAGCAGGAAGAGACAAAAAAATCTGTGCCAAGAAATGCAAATTCATGTTTCCTTTTAGACTGAGAGGTCAATACAAACGATACAAACAATATTCCTTCCTGAAATAACTAAATAAAACTAAATGCACTCAAAACACTCCAAACACACTCAAAACACTCTATACATGCTCAAAACACTCAAACCACACTCTAAACACACTCAAAACACTCCAAACAGCAGCTAGCCCAAGCCATTCAAAGTTTGGCTCCAGTTTCCTCTGTTCCTACTCCTGCTCCACAAGCTCCTTCAGCTTTACCGGCTCTGGCACAGCCGCCCTCCATGCCCACCCCTATGCGCCCATCTGAGCTTCCACCACCCTCTCAACATGCCAGTACTGAGCTTCGACTTCCAGCACCCCGAAGGTATGATGGGAATCCGGGCGGATGCCGGGGTTTCCTCACCCAGTGCCAGCTGACTTTTGAACTGCAACCCCTGTCTCCCCCTCTGATAGGTCCAGAATTGCATACATCATTACACTTTTAACTGGCAAGGCCCTGGCTTGGGTGACAGCCATCTGCCAAAAGCAGTGTCCAGAATGCTTTTCATTCTTGTCCATGTTTTCAATGATGACAAGCTGCAAATTTTTTATCAATCTGCCACAGGCCAAAATGCAGCCAAACAACTACTACAGCTACATCAGGGGAGAAACAGCGCATTTAACTATGCCATTTCCTTTCGGACCCTCACCGCGAAAAGTGGCTGGAATGAGCCTGCACTAATCTTCATTTTTCTCAATGGTCTCTCTGATGCCTTGAAGGACAGCTTATCTTCAGCAAATTGTCATGGTGACCTTGAATCCCTTATCTCCCACGTCATACGTCTTGACAACTGGCTCCGAGAGTGTCCCGGTCCCTCTGGTCATCTTTGTACATCTCCCACTGAAGCTCCAGAACCCATGCAAGTTGTACACACCTGTCTATCACAGGCTGGGAGAGCGGTGCAGAAAAGAAAGATGTTGCATCTACTGTGGCAAACTGGGTCACTTCAGAGCTTCTTGTCCTGAGCTCTCGGGAAAAGAACAATCCCATCCAGCAGCGGGAGGGCTGTGATGGGAGCTACTTGCTCTCCCAAATCCCTTGGTGCCGGGGAACACCTTCCAATTACCATCTCTTGGGGTGAGCAGAAATATTCTTGCCAGGCATTAGTAGATTCTGGTGCTGCTGGAAACTTTATTGATGTTAGTCTTTTGCATAGACTTAAGATTCCCCAGGTTACCCATGACACTCCACTCTCTGTCACAGCTTTAGATGGTCACCCACTTGGTCAAGGCACTGTAACGTTGGTCACTGTTCCTTTGCATCTCAAGGTGGAAAATCACCAAGAAGAGATTTCATTGCACGTAATTGGGTTCCCTGAGTTCCCAGTGGTTCTGGGCTTTTCTTGGTTGAACTGTCGCAACCCCCATATTAATTGGATCACTGGCACTATCCTGGAATGGGGTCCTACTTGCCACGCTACTTGCCTCTTTCCAAGTCCTTCCCTTCAGCTAGTCTCTTGATCCCTCTGAGCTAACCCATGTTCCTGCTGAGTATCTGGATTTGAAGGAGGTATTTAGCAAGAAACTTGCATCTACACTTCCACCCCACAGACCCTATGACTGCACCATTGATCTTTTGCCAGGCACCAGTCCTCCACGTGGTCGTATCTTCTCACTCTCCCTTTCTGAACGTAAGTCTATGGATGCCTACATTAAGGAGACCCTGGCATCTGGCCTTATAGGTCCTTCCACCTCTCCCTGTCCTCAGAGACATGATTAACTAGTTTGCCTATGTTTATCTGGATGACATCTTCATCTTCTCCAAATCTTTGCCTGAGCACCATCATCATGTCTGCCAAGTCCTCCAGAGACTGCTCAAGAACAACCTCTTTGTAAAACCAGAGAAGTGTGAGTTTAATATCACAGAGGTCTCCTTCCTTGGGTTTGTCATTAGGGAGGGCAGCATTCAAATGGACCCAAATAAGACCCAAGTGGTGCGTGACTGGCACACCCCTAAGTCCATCAAGGAGGTCCAAAGGTTTCTTGATTTACAAACTTTTACCGAAAGTTTATCTGAGACTTCAGTTCGGTGGGTGCCCCCCTTTCATCCCTAACTAAGAAGAGTGACAGTTCTTTTGTGTGGACTCAGCATACTGCCAAAGCATTCCAGGAGCTTAAGGAACGTTTCTATTCAGCGCCCATCCTGACACTCCCTGATTCGGCTTTCCCATTCATCGTTGAAGTAGATGCCTCAGATGTGGGGGAGGGAGCCATTCTGTCTCAACGTTCTTCTGGTGGGAAACTGCATCCTTGTGCCTTCTTGTTTCACCGCTTGTCTCCCGCTGAGTCTAGGTATGATGTTGGAGACCGGGAGTTGCTTGCTGTCAAACTTGCTCTCGAATAATGGAGACACTGGCTGGAGGGGGCCCAACATCCATTCCTGTTATGGACTGACCATGAAAATCTGGAATATCTCCAACAAGCTAAACATCTGAACCCCCATCAAGCCTGATGGGCACTGTTTTTCAGCCATTTTGACTTCGGTCTCTTATACCGCTCCAGAACCAAGAACAAGAAGCCAGATGCTCTTTCTAGGCAGTTCCTTCCATCGAGTCATGATGATTATGCAAGGCCAATTATCTCAACCTCAACATATAGTAACTCCTATCCGCTGGGGAATCAAGACTATTGTAAGACAGGCACAACAGAGTGACCCAGATCCCAGAACAGGCCCTAGTGGACTTCTGTTTGTTCCCCAAGCTGTGAAATCCCAAGTCCTCCAGTGGGGACATTCTTCTCATCTTACTGCCCATCCTGGAGCCCATAGAACACTTGAGTTTCTCTGTAGATGGGTAAGGACATTAGGGAGATTGTGGCAGGCTGCCCTGTGTGTGTTCAGAGCAAAAACCAACAACAACACCCACAAGGTCTGCTGCATCCCCTCCCCATCCCAAGTTGTCCCTGGTCCCACCTCTCTAAGGATTTTATCACCAGTCTATCAGTGTCTGAAGGTAACAGTGTTATTTTAGTTTTAGTCGACAGGTTCTCCAAGGCCTGCCGTTTTATACCCTTACCTAAGTTACCTACAGAATTTGAGACAGCTAAACTTATTTACCATGTCTTCCGAGTTTTTGGTCTCCCCAGGACATTGTCTCTGACAGAGGTCCCCATTTGTCCTCCCGTATGTGGCGAACATTCTGCAGTCTTATTGGGACTACAGCCAGTCTCTCCTCCGGGTACCACCCCCAATCAAATGAGCAGACTGAGAGGGTGAATCAGGAGCTCAAGGTCATGCTGAGGAGTCTGGTGTCGAACAACCCATCCTCTTGGAGCTCCCAGTTGCTGTGGGCAGAGTATGCTCACAACACCCTCTAGTCCTCAGCCACCGGGATGTCACCATTACAGTGTGAACTCAGGTTCCAGCCACCACTGTTTCCTGAACAAGAGGAGGATCCCAGTGTACCTTATATCCTCCACTTCATCAGGTGCTGCAGGAAGACCTGGCGAAGGGCCCACCAGGCCCTGCTACATACTTCCAGAAGGAATCAGGTTCAAGCCAACCATCACTGGAGACCAGCTCTTCATTTCCATCCTGGTCAGAAGTTGTGGCTGTCTTCTAGAGACCTTCCTTTGTGGGTGGAATCCAGCAAACTTGCCCCTCATTTTATCAGCCCCTTCAAGGTGATCTGCAAAATTAACCCTCTCTTTTATCGCCTTCAGCTGCCCCGTTCCCTGAAAATCAACCCCACATTCCATGTGTCCCAGCTGCGACCAGTTCTCATCTCCCCCTTAGCCCCTTCCCACAAAGCCCCACCTCCTCATCAGATCATCGATGGCCAGCCTCCCTTCTGAGTTCATTGGCTGCTGAACTCCCACTGGGCTCGGGGCGATGTCCAGTATCTGGTGGACTGGGAGGGATATGGACCTGAGGAACACTCCTGGGCTCCTGCTCGAGATATCCAGGCCAAGAACATCATAAAGGACTTCCAACCTCAACATCCT
Organism: Tandanus tandanus; assembly: GCA_039654325.1. Taxonomy (NCBI): domain Eukaryota; kingdom Metazoa; phylum Chordata; class Actinopteri; order Siluriformes; family Plotosidae; genus Tandanus; species Tandanus tandanus. Next base: position 4,416 of record JBCNYH010105038.1, on the reverse strand, counting down.
GATCATCCTGGGAACATCAGGAGATGTCCCTGTGGTGGGGTGGGGGGGTGGGGGGTTGTTGTCCTGTCACAGGTTGGTCTATTCTGACCACCAAAGGTCACCAAAGACTCTTTGTTGTTGTCATGTTGACCCTGCCCTCTCATTACCTAGACCACCTGTACCATGCTGTTTCTGTCTTGTGCCTTGTGCCTTGTTAACTCAGTGTATTTAAGTCCTTTCTTCTGTCTGTGTTCTTGCTACGCTTTTGTGATTCCCTAGTGTCTCTCAAGTCTCAAGCCTACTGCTGTCTTTGATTTGTCTGCCTGGTATGACCCTGTTTGCTTAATGATATTTCTTTTGGATTGTCCCTAAAACTTGTTTGCATATTCTCTGATTGTTTTTTCCTTTTTTCCTGCACCAGACTTTGGTCTGTTTTTTGGTATCTGATTTTTTGGACTTTGGATTTAAACTGATTTCCCGGGCTCTGCAGTCCTTTTCCTATTTTTTGACCTTTGTGCTTTTGTCTGGATTTTTGTGTTTTTTGACTTTGGATTATTTTTGGAAGTGGACCCATCCATTTTTGCTTAATTTGCTCTGGATTTGAGTATTCTTCCACCTCTGGTAGCTCTGTGGTAAAAGCCTTGCTCAGCACCTTGGCAAACTGGGTTCAAACTCCAAGTCTGACACAAACCACACTCCAACCACACTCAAAGCACAATCCAAACACTTCAAACACACATCAACCACACTCAAAACACTCCAAATGCACTCCAAACACTCCAACCACACTCAAAACACTCAAACCACACTCCAACCACACTCAAAACAATCAAACCACACTCAAAACACTCCAAATGCACTTCAACCACACTCAAAACACTCAAACCACACTCCAGACACTCCAAACACACTGGAAACACTCAAACAATTCTTCAAGCACACTCAAACTACACCCCAACACAGTTAAAACACTCAAACCACACTCCAAACATTCCAAACACACTCAAAACACTAAAACCACACTCAAAATACTCTGACCATATTCAAACACTCAAACCACAGCCCAGAAACACTCAAAACACTTCAACCCACACTCCCACCACACTCAAAACACTCAAACCATACTCAAAACACTCTGAAAACTATCAAACCATGCTTCAAGCACACTCAAACTACACCCCCAACACACTCAAAACACTCAAACCACACTCAAAATACTCCAACCACATTCCACTCAAACCACACTCTAAACACTCCAAATGCACTAAAAACAAACCAACCACACTCAAAACACTCCAAACACTCTGAATGCACTCAAAACACAATCCAACCACACTCCAGCCACACCCTAACTACACTCAAAACACTCCAAACACATTCCAACCACACTCAAAATACTCCAAACACACTCCTGCCACACTCAAAACACTCAAACTACATTCCAAACACACTCAAAACACTCCAGATGCACTCTAACCACACTCCATCCACTCTCAAACCACACTGAAAACATTCAAACCATGCTTCAAGCACACTCAAACCACACCCCAACACACTCAAAACACTCAAAACACACTCCAAACACACTCCAAACACTCAAAACACACTCCAAACACACTCAAAACACTCAAAATACTCCAACCACACTCAAACACCCAAACCACACTCCAAATGCACTCAAAACACTCCAACCTCACTCCAGTCACACTCTAACCACACTCAAAACACACTCCAAACACACTCACAACATTAAAACTACACTCCAAACACACTCACAACACTAAAACTACACTCCAAACACACTCAAACCACAGTCCAAACATGCTCAAAACACTCCAGACACACTCAAAACACCCAAACATACTTCAAACACACTCCAAACACACCCACAACACTCAAACCACACTCAAAATACTCCAACCACACTCCACTCAAACCACACTCTAAACACTCCAAATGCACTAAAAACAAACCAACCACTCTCAAAACACTCCAAACACTCTGAATGCACTCAAAACACAATCCAACCACACTCCAGCCACACCCTAACTACACTCAAAACACTCCAAACACATTCCAACCACACTCAAAATACTCCAAACACACTCCTGCCACACTCAAAACACTCAAACTACATTCCAAACACACTCAAAACACTCCAGATGCACTCTAACCACACTCCATCCACTCTCAAACCACACTGAAAACATTCAAACCATGCTTCAAGCACACTCAAACCACACCCCAACACACTCAAAACACTCAAAACACACTCCAAACACACTCCAAACACTCAAAACACACTCCAAACACACTCAAAACACTCAAAATACTCCAACCACACTCAAACACCCAAACCACACTCCAAATGCACTCAAAACACTCCAACCTCACTCCAGTCACACTCTAACCACACTCAAAACACACTCCAAACACACTCACAACATTAAAACTACACTCCAAACACACTCACAACACTAAAACTACACTCCAAACACAGTCCAAACATGGTCAAAACACTCCAGACACACTCAAAACACCCAAACATACTTCAAACACACTCCAAACACACCCATAACACCCAAACTACACTCCAAACACTCTAAACACCCTCAAAACACTCAAACCACACTCCAAGCATACTCCAAACACACTCACATACATTCAAACCACACTCCAAACACTCTCCAATCAGTCAAACCGCACTTAAACACACTCACAACACTCAAACCACACATAAAACCACATTTCAAACACACTCAAAATACACTAGAATCACACTCAAAACATTCTCAAAACACTAAAAACAATACATACTCTAAATACACAAAACACACTCTAAACACACTCTAAAAACACTCTCCAAATACACTCAAAACACTTTGGAAAAACACTTGAAAGTAAACGTCTGCTTTCATTTAAGTTCGCACTGGAGGTTCGACTCTTACTCTGTGTATTTGTGTGTTCACACTGAACTGTAATCAGAGAAGAGTAAAATGCTGACAGCACATTTTAAAGGAGAAGATAAAAAACAGAATAAAGAAAATTTACATCAACAAGCCTGAAAAAGAGAAGGGAATGACTGACGTGTTGATGATTCATTTTTGATGATTGTTTGTGTGCAAGACCAAAATTTCCACACAAACTCACGCCCCATTACATTCGATAGATTATTTATTTTTACATTTCAGAAGCTGTAGGAATGACCCAGTGAAGACCAGGTGCAGATCGAGCACAGAGACCAAGGAGCGGGTCATGGGTCATGGGTCACGGGTCAATGTTATCACACAATTCTGAATGAGAGTCTCTGTTCCTGGGGAAATGACCTGCCTGTCCATGGTTGTGTTTACTCGAACGAAACATTGATGAAGTAGAAGAGAAGGAAAAAAGTCCAGCTCAGTTCTCTCTCTCTCTCTCTCTCTCTCTCTCTCTCTCTCTCTCTCTCTCTCTCTCTCTCTCTCTGTCTCTCTGTTTATATTTCTCTCTCACAGTCTGTCTCTCTCGCTGACTGTCTGTGTCTCTTTATTTTCTGTCTGTGTGTCTTTTTCCCTTCTATGTCTGTCTGTCTGTCTGTCTCTCTCTCATTTCTCTCTGTCTGTATGTCTATCTCTCTCTCACTGTATGTTCCTCTTCTATGTCTGTCTGTCTGTCTGTCTGTCTCTCTCTCTCTCTCTCTCTTTGACTGCCTGTCTGTTTGTCTCTCTATTCTTGTCTGTCTGACTGTCTGTCTCTCTCTGTGTGTCTGTTTTTCTTTTATGTCTGTCTGTGCCTCTCTCTGACTGCCTCCTGTCTATTTATTCTTGTCTGTCCGTCTGCCTGCCAACCCCCCCCTCCCCTCTGGACAAGATAGCTTGGAGTAAAATGGCAGTGATGACATGAAATTATGACAGTCACATGGACAGTGACCCATGACCCAACCATTGTGTGACGAGTTTCCATTCATAAAAGATGCTTTATTATAATTTCTTTATCTTAAAAACAAAATACTCTTCCATTCAGCGAACACACACACACACACACACACACACACACACACACACACACACACACACCACACACCTCTCTGCACGTATTCTACTATCCATTGGAGAGTACAGTACATACAGAACATACCCTAAGTTTGTGAGCAGGAATTTCGAATTGAGGAGGGTGTTTTTTTTTTTTTTTTGGTTACTCCTGGTCAAGAAGTTGCTTTCAATTTAATTCAATTCAATTCAACTTTATTTGTATCACGCTTTTTACAATTGACATTGTCGCAAAGCAGCTTTACATAGTAAAAGGAATTTAAAAAGGAATTTAAAAACCTTTCTACAACCCCCTACACATCCATACTGAGCAAGCCTGCGGCGACAGTGGCAACGAAAAACTCCCTCAGTTGACACGGGGAAGAAACCTTGAGAGGAACCAGGCTCAAAAGGGAAACCCATCCTCATTTGG
>JBCNYH010105007.1:0-10055 GCA_039654325.1 Tandanus tandanus | reverse complement strand
TATATATGACACACTGAATCACTGAATTATCACAAATAATATATAGTTTTAATGATTTGTTCACTAACAGACCAGAATTCTGCATTTGAACATCAATTTATATGCAGGAATTTATTTTGTCACATAAAAAGGGATTATTATAAAGGGGAAGCTTTGACACCCAAACTGTGTAGGAATTTACTGTGACTGCTTAATTAGCTCAAATAAGGGTAATTAATTACACAGAATTATTACTCCAGCTCGACTAAACTTACTTTATCCAGCAACATATTTCAACCAGACATATAGTAAGAATACTGCTGAAACTACTTTCAGATGTGCAGTTAAAAAGAATTTCATTATAATTTAAGGTAACTGTAGTGTTTTAAGTGCTTAGCTTAGCTGGATATAGTTCAGTGTCTTGTGTTTTTGACTCAGACAACTTAACACAAACATGTATTACTAATTATTACAAACAAACAACAAAGGCACAAAGACTAAATAAGTTAAATGATAAATGGATTATGGAATGTCTGCACCAGAACACAGTATTAAAAGAATCATAATATTGGCAAATTTTGGATTATGCCTGAGACCAGTGAGAGAGCATGATAATGGTTTTGCTTAATGCAGTTCAAACAGAAAGGTGCCATGAGTTATCACCAAGTTAGAAAGCTGTATTACCTGTCCCTTTTGTCTGAACTGGGCTCCTGTGCTGTTTCAAGCTGGTAAGTCATGTGTTGATATGGTATGGCTCTCTGTGCAGTCTCTTGGCATGTTCTTTTATGGGATCTGTTGTGTGCTGTAGATCTTGGAGGTAAGCGATTGTTTTTGGTGACCTGGCATGAACCTCTTAAGTCACATCCTCTTCCATACATTTCTTACAAACACTCCTATAAGTAAACTCATAAAATAACTTAGGCATTCTCAATATGGTTATTTTTGTTGAAAACTCGTTGAATACTCTTAGATGCACATTTTAATGTGTATTAAAAATTAAGTTAAAGTCTACAAGAGCATGAGCTTTCTGTCGATATGAAACATGACTTGATTATATTAATTTTATTAGGAATAATTAATAAGTTAATATAAAAAATGTGAGAATAATAATGATACATTAAATTCAATTCAGTGTAGGATCCAGAAATGCAGATCCCTTTTGAACCAACTCCCCTGCACATAGGAAAACCAGCATTCAAAACTAACACATCACGAACAACATAGGAAACCATTATCTTTAAACTCTCAAAAATGGTTTTACAACCCGAAGCCCTCAATTGCTTTGTTCATTCCTCGATTTTTTTTTACTTCAGCCTGTTGAATACTTTCACTTTGTAAATATGGTTCAACAAAAGTAAGCACTGCTTGATTTCTTCAAAAACACTGAAGTTTCAAAAGTGGAGAGAACAAGTGCAAACTATCATCTTAAAGGTCATAAATCATCGCCTTCTGGAGATAACACCTCTGCTTAAAGCAGAACTACTGGTAATTGGTCAGAGGCCCAAGAACAAGCTCATTAATATGCATGGATTTTGGCCATCTGACAACCCCTCAATTTGAGCAGCACTTGATCAGCACTCAATCAGCATGTGAGCAGCATTGAGCATTGATCATCAATGCACAAGCTTCAAACATCAAGAACGTCTTCAAGCCTCATCAAGCCTTTGATCTTTGTGCTCCACTTTGCTACTTATCTCTCAATACTCGATGACAAGAACTTTTCTCCAAGTCGACCTCAACTCACTGGCCAATCAGCTAAAACGCTTTTTAACAACTACAGACAAAGTAACAATGGTTCATCCATTCTGAATAATCTGGGTTGATCTGTGTGTTTTAAATAATTAGTATGTGTTGTACTCATACGTTTAAGGCTCTGACTTGATGGTTACTGTAACAAATGGTCACTTACTATCCGTTAATATTGCCAGGGGTTAACTTATCATCAGGTCACGGCATTTCCATTTCCCATATCATTCATTTCATCATTTATGTTTGTTATGTGGTGTTCGTTTATCATATGTTGTTTGTGCATAGTTAGTAATACATGTTTGTCCTGTTATAAAATCACCATGTCTCTTTGATTATTCTGTTCACAGATCAAAGTAAATTAAAATAAAAAAAATAATGACACTGTAATTGCTTTATTCCACTTAAATTAGTAGTTAAGATTCTATATCATTTTGCAATTTAGGAGAACACTTGTTATAATTGACATTGTTGGGATCGGTCTGAAGAAACACAACGACTTTCTGTCAGAGAGAAAAAAAGAGAGTTTTTGATTGGAGAGTGGAGGTTTTAAATGCAGTCATCCAAAGTGTCTGAGGATGTCATTATTTAATATCTATAAATTTGCATGACCTAAAATTCTACACCAATTAGGAATTCTCTACGTTCTTCAAGCTTAGATTGACTCATTTGTCAGTTTCCACATTGTCTGTGGTTACCAGTTCTGGGACTACCAGATCTTCACCTGTACACTTGTGTCTACTTTCCTTACATTTTAAATATTTTGTTGAATAAAATCGTTGACACAATCACTGTCTGCTGTATCTAGAAATAACCTTTTGGGTAAATCTCTTTTCTCACTGAGTAAGAAATGGTTGATTAATTATTTTGAATAATTATTACCTGTTTTTAAAATAAAGTGATTATTGCTTACTAACAGTCAAGATTTAAATTTATTCAATTTTTTGAGTAATTAGCCATAAAATGTGTAGACTACCTAATTTATTTAAATGTTCCATAGCTGCTGATTTAAGTTACTCTTTACTCAACAAATGGAATTAAATCTAATTTAATAAAAGGTTTATTTAATTTATCACTTTAGAAAGTGTTACATTTTTATCACTATGACAGTGTTGACTAACAAACTCCTATAGTGTAAAAATATTGACACTGTCATGGATAAGTTAATGTTAATAACACTGTGACAGCGTTAACTAGCAAGCTCTTATAGTGTAAAATATTAACACCACCATAGATTAATTAGCATTAATAACACTGTGACAGTGTCAACTAACAAGCTCTTATAATGTAAAATATTTACATCACAATAGATGAATTAGCATTATTAACACTGTGACAGTGTTAACTATCAAGCTCTTATAGTGTAAAATATTAACACCACAATAGATTAATTATCATTTATAACACTGTGACAGTGTTAACCAACAAGCTCTTATGATGCAAAACATTAACACCACAGTAAATGACACACAAAAATAATTTATTTTTTCCTTTAAACAAGGGCTTCACTTACAATTTGACAGGGTGCAAGGCGATCAAAATCCTTTGCAATGACCTTGTTCAATACTGCCCAAAACATGGCAAAGCTCAAAAGTGCTGCTTACACTACACAATGCAGCTGTCTGGCACAACATAGAAAAATGAGTCTGAACCATAAGACATTTGGACAACAAAGGGCTTAAAGAATCTCAAGTCATGAGGTGTAATGACCGAAACATTATGCACATTCTCAACAACACGAAAAGCATGCTCTACAAATGTAATCTCCATTTCAGAGATCAAAAATTAAACTTCACTTCTCAGAAAGATGCATGACATATCAACTTTTATATGCTCTGAAACCACATCACCATTTTCAACATCACTCAATATTTTAGATTTGACAGGCCCAGACTCAAATCTTTTGACAGACAATGATTCCCAATGAAAGGCAACTGCTATCTGATTTTTTTCTTTTTTTTTTTTGCAAGGGACTTAGTTATGTTCTTAAAGTTTTTTTATACTGGTCTTAAAGAATTTGTGTTTTGCTTCATTCCTCATAGTCCAAACATGAAGTAAAGGACCAATTTGGCGTATACATTCAGGACAATGGATCATGAAGTGATGTTTTGGGATCAAATTATTTTGAGGATACAAAACTGAAAATAACCTGTGGCGCTGTTCGATAAGATGCTTTAAAAATACAGTCATTCCCTCTGTAATACATGGGGAAAATAATATGTCTACAATATGCAACAACAAATGCCAATGTGTGTCACCTTCAGGGACAAAATCTCCGAATATTAGTGGGAGGTTCTGAATTAGGCACAATGTCTGACTGGCATTAAGACCAATACCAGTGCCACTGCAAAACATATTTATGTATGTTGGGTGATTATTTTATCCATGAAGCCATTGTTGAATGCATATATACATTGGAGTATGTTTTCATCAGAGATAAAGTTCTGATTCAAACATTAAAACAATAACTTTATCTCATACTGTGCTATACCTTCTAGGATATCATGCATTATATCAAACACAAAGTTATCTCATACATTAAAGTATGACAAGGAATTTAGTATACTATTGCGTTTGATTCCAGAACAAAAATTTTCCCTTGGATTTTCAACAAGATATCTCTAATGAGCGGATGCTTTATCAATAAAACACATTCTGCAGTAATAATTGGCACTGAATGATTCCACATAACCCAAAATTGAGTTCAGACCTAAATTGTTATTTGTACAATTGTACCATAAACAGGCTGTTCAGCAAATAACACTTCCATTCCACTATGCTGTAGAACCTTTACATCTTCAATAAATTAAGTAAGTATTATGTCAGTGCCATATTTTTTTGCATCTTGGGAATATCCATCAGGGATGAGTTTAAATGTGGTGGTAAATTGCGAACTGTAAAATATAAACATTAAAGCTTGTGAATGCCTTGTTTTGACCCTAGTGGATTTGCGGTTTCAAAGGCATCATAATAAATGAATTTGTAATGCAATAATTGATTTTGAATATAATGGGTGATTTTTGCAGTATTTTCCATCACGGAAATCCTGGTAAAAGCTACCATTATTAATTTGAAAACACACTTCTTCATTCTTAAAAATGAACTCTAATATCTTTAAAGGGTGTATGTAAATGAAAGTGGTGTTTACAAGTACCTGCTCATAGACTCCAAATACTTTGTTCCTCTTTGAATCATACATCACTCCTAAGTGAATTTCTAGCGGTTCAACAACACCCCATTTCTCACTAAAATAATTTGTCAATTTAGAGTTTGTGTTTAAGTCACTAAACGGATTAAAAGTATTGTCGAAGACTTTTTCTACCGCACCTCTACTGGGATTATTAGCGGGTACTGCACTTAACTTTCAACAACAGATAACACAACACTGTTGGCAACACCACTACCCTATAACTTTGCTATGATTGAAGCACACATCTCTTTTGAATGCCCCCCTCGGAAAAATGACTATAGGCCATCAAGTATCAAGGCCAATAGGATGCTCAGACTCCTCAAGCAAACATATCCCTTCATAACCAAGATCAAAGTCAGCTGCACTTTGTATCTCTCTCTTGTTAAATTACAGTTCTGCTCTGTCATGGAAGTGTGGTACCCAGGGACCATAATAGAGGGGTATCCATGCTCCCCTAACATGCCTATGGTAAACTGTCTCTTGGAAGATCTTATTTGCAGTCGATTGATATGGCGTGTCTGCCACCTATAAAATTAAAATTATTTGTGAAAGGGTAGTTTAAAAATATCACTGGTCTTTCACAGACCTAATTTATGAATACCTAATATATTCAAGATAAGGTTACCTTTGCTTTCAATCAGAGATGCATTTATTTTTACAAAATTTAAAGAACGAATTTTCAAAATATATATTTTTTAAAACTGAATGACAATTCTTAATAACATCAAAAACCATCATACATTTCCAATAAGATAAACTCATGCACAGTCTTTAAATGTGCACAAGTTTCATTGAGACGCCCTGCATTTTGCAGTGATTTATGATTGTGCTTGTTTCTGATCTCCTCTCACAAAAAAAAGGACCTGAGGAAAAAGAATTACACAATAACGCGGTTTGAAATTAAAAAAAAAAAAAAAAAAAAAAAAAAAAAAAAAACAGACTGTGCTTGTTTCTGATCTGCTCTCACAAACAAATGGACCTGATTAAAAAGGTAATTACACAATAACATGGTTTGACATTGAAAAAAATAAAAAAATTAATTAAATAAAAAAAAAACATTTCTTTGACAGACTCAGGACATCTGGAGAAGGCGGGTAGCTGACTGCTAATGCTTTAATATCAGGAAGATTGGCCACTGAGGGAAACCCTCACATAAAACACCTCAACTATTGTTGAACTGTCTGAAACCAAAAATAAATGTCAGTATAAAATATGTATTTTAAAATGTGCCCAACTGCAAGTTGCCAACTCTGCTGCTGATTTTTCTATTTTTTTTTATTTTTTATCACAACACAAGGTATTTATTTGCATGTAAATATCATGTGTTGATATTTAATAGGCACATAAACCTAAAGAAAACTTAGAAAAGCACATTTAATGGCTGTTTTCAGTTAAGACATTTCTAAAAAAATATTTAAAATGTTAAATGTTGTTTTAAAATGGTACCTATAAAAACACACTATATAAACAGGTAAAATACGTTAGAAGATGAGAAAAGCACATGCAGGTCTTAACCAACAAGCTTTTGCTGTAGTGCACATTGACAGAAACAGGGGTTCTTTAGGTGGGTTGCAATCCACATACTAATGCACTAAATATAGTGCCAGAATAGTGGGCTAAGACGGGATATATATTGGGGCACCTTGGATTGTGATTTAATGTAGCAATTTTGAATACACCCATAACAATTCATTACAGCTAACAACCAAGTTAAAATAAATGCATAGATGGATAAGTTAAGAAATAAATAAAATTTGCAAATGTACACATGCTATTAAGTAAAAATAAGCTATTACCAAAAAAATATATTTTCCTAACACAGCTATTCCAGTGGGAAGAATGGTGGCATAGCGGTTAGCACGTCCGACTCATAGCAAGAAGGTACTTGCAGTGGTGGCTCAGTGCTTAAGGCACTGGCTAACTGATCCAAAGGTTTGGGATTCAAGCCCCAGTATGACCAAGTTGCCTCTGTTCGGTCCTTGAACAAGGCCCTAAATAATAATAATAATAATAATAATAACAATAACAATATTACTTTTTAATTTATTTATTTATTTTTTCCACTTGTGCCTGTTTAAGGGTTTACTCTCAGTTGCTCAGTTGAATTAAAAAACAAAAGACAAATGTAAGTCGCTCTGGATGAGGGTGTCTACCAAATGTCATAAATGTAAATGCAAATGTCCTGAGTTTAAGTCCCGAGCTCTTCAAGTGCGATTCTGAGTTTGCATGTTCTCCATGTACTTGTGTGGGTTTCCCCTGGGTACGCTGGTTTCTTCCCACAATCCAAATACATGCTAATTAGATTAATTGGCTGTTTAAAATTGCCTCTAGGTGTAAGTGGAAATAGTTTGTGTGTGTGGAAAGCTGTTCAGGGTGTACCCTGCCTTGGCAATCTGACAAATCGGATTGTTGTTAAATAATGTTAAACGTGTTGTGTCTATATGTTGCACCAAAAAGAATGACACAAGCAAAGGTAAATGTATAAAATGTATAAAGTCTGAGACAATTGAAATAAGTGTGGTGGGATTTGAACATGCTCCTGAGTGGGAAAAACTTTCATGCTGCACAACAAATCCTAACTACCTCAGCCACCATGCCGTTGGAGTACAGCGAATAATCTATGGTCATTTCATAATCTATTGTCTCCCAAATAAGCAGCAATGCCCATGTTAATCATTGTTAATAACAAGTTAACATGGATGTCTGCATTATTTGGTGACATTAGCCCAGTGTGTCCTAAACATTTTTGTCCTAAACACTCAACACAATGTTTACTGATATCCATTTCCAATGTTACATGTTGATATTGAATGTCTCGAGTTAGTTTGGGTTGGAGTGTGGATCCTAACTTTCACACAGTTAACATTAAATCCTGCTAAACCGAAACACCAGCTAATAATTTGCTGCTGATGTCAGGAAAATTAATACTAGGCAGTTTGGCATGTCCTGCCCTACTTTGCCTGTGGTTAATGTTCCTGCATTAATCAATCATCACTCCTCCATAGACTTAACCAAACTAACCAACATAAACAATAGTGTTGTACATGCAGCATGGGTGCTTATTATCAGGGTGGATGTAGTGAGTATACGCAATGCTGACTGAAAAATAAGTTCATCAAGTTAAAGTTAAGATGTCCTATGATTTATGACCAAGATTTGAGCAAGATTGCCATGCTTGGAGAATGATTGGGGTATAAAAAGGAGGCAGGGGGTCATCCTCAAGAGATGAAACTTGAGGAAGGAATTGTGTTTCCAAGTTTATCAAGATATCCTATGATGGTGCATCAAGGTCTGTTACATTCTGTTAATGTCTGTTAAGCTCTACTACACTCTACTACAATCACCACATTCTACCATGCTCTCTCTCTACTAAAATCATAATAATTATGGCAAAAATTTTGACGGTCAAAAATTTCATCACTGTCACCATCCTATGACCCACCCACGCTTGTCTCAAATCATGGAGGCTATGGAGTAGTGTAAACCAAGCATTACACTGATGAACAGAGAAAAAGGTTGGTTAATACTTATATTGCATCATGGTTCTGTAAGCCATGATGCAATATAAGTATAAAAATAGGGCCAACCCTAGGGTATGCCTTAAAGACGAGCTATAGAACTAGATTAATGTTTTTGGACTGTGGGGGGAAATCGGAGTAGCCAGAGGAAACCCATGCAAGGACAGGGAGAACATGCAAACTTCATTCAGAAATGCCTGAGCCCGGGATTCCTCAATGTGATTGGGTTAAAAGACACTCTATTCAAATGAGTAATGCATTGTGCGGCAGTAATAATTTATTTTGCCAGCTAAAAAAACAAAGATGCCTACTGAATATGGCACATTGAATTATGTTAATGTTGTTTAAAAAGTGTATTTTATTTTATGGCTTGTAACAAGTAACAGTTTACAAGTGAATTGCTATCTTGTTGTTCCAATTTAGTTTGCTCCCTTGAATTCATAAAGTTGGTGCAAGTATTTTCAGGACGACTTTCGTCAGGTAAACAGCCCTAAAATCCTTGTGATTCGTGATGCAGTGGATTCTGGTCCCAACGTGAACTGACCATCTGGGAACGTCAAAACAGCATTTCTCATTCGACGTCGGCCAAATTTCGCAGTTGTCACAATTGCATAAATCTTTGTTTCAAATGCTCGTTGTTTCCTCGCATCGTCCGCCCACTCCCTCATGACATTGACTGGCCATTCTGGCTTGAGCATATATCCCTGTATATCCTCTTTCCGTTAAGTGATAACTGTGTATTTTTTCACTCAAGTATAGCTAAAAATAATGCATACTGGCACTGCATGCACTACCTCCTGATCATTATTTTATTTTTGTTGTTGCATGTATTGTGTCTGGATTGTGCTACGTCATCATCCCGCGTAATCTCGAGGCATTATAAATCTGCACATTTTGCTCCAAAACTTTTGTATAACACTATATATTATGAAATTATATCTTAAAATCTATTTATATTGATGTGAAATATTGCTGTCTGTCGAAAAGAGGTGAATACAATTACGGTCATACCACTCTGAGAACTCCCAATCTCATACAGTCACTATGCCACTATTCTGACCTTTATGTCATATTAACGGGACCTGAAAATAAATATCTTCCATTGAAGTGATTCTTATCTTGCCTTTCATTTGCCTTAGAAGTTAGAGTATGAAAGGGCCTTACAACCAAATTGACCATGTAGATTTCCCTGTATTTTTTTAAATAATTTGGTTAATGGTTTCAATTAATTTTTACTAAATCAAAATGCAAATTGTATGAGATATAGTATGATTCCTATGAGACAACTTTGCAACAGCTAAAATACACAAAGGTGTGATTGAGTTGACTTCAATTTAAAATTTATCACTTTATGACAACGTCTGTATTTTGAAGTTAAGCACAGTATATGGAATGCATATGCAAATGAATTTAACTGAAATGAACACCATATCTAAGCTGGTCACATCATGTGAGTGTGAGATACAGTGGGGCAAAAAAATATTTAGTCAGCCACCAATTGTGCAAGTTCTCCCACTTAAAAAACGAGAGAGGTCTCCAATTTTAATCACAGGTACACTTCAACTATGAGAGACAGAATGGGGGGAAATAATCCAGGAAATCACATTGTAGGATTTTTAATG
>JBCNYH010104986.1:0-10055 GCA_039654325.1 Tandanus tandanus | reverse complement strand
TTATTGGGGTGTCTTGCTAATTGCCTATAATTTCCACCTGTTGTCTATTCCATTTGCACAACAGCATGTGAAATTGTCAATCAGTGTTGCTTCCTAGGTGGACAGTTTGATTTCAGAGAAGTGTGATTGACTTGGAGTTACATTGTGTTGTTTAAGTGTTCCCTTTATTTTTTTTGAGCAGTGTAGTTGAAAATATAAAAAAAGAAAGAATACAAAGAATATATGGAATATAATGATAATGGGGAAGTTTCAGTGTCTACTTTATAGGGAGCTGCAAAAGTTGTGATGAGGGGGAAATGAACTGCACTGTCATCTAAAGTAAAACAGATTGTGACAAAGAACAAGGAAAATTAGAAACTCATACAGGAATTAGAAATGAAGCATAAAAAGGTAAACGATGAGAATATTTGGAATTCTCTTAACCAGCACAGACAGAGATTAAATGACTTATTGACACATAAAGCTGAGGGTGTGTTACGCTTTCCTAACCAGAGACATTATGAATAAGGAAATAGGGCCAGCGGGCTATTAGCATTTCAACTGCGCAAGGCACAAGCAGATTGCACAGTGGTAAAGATAATAAATCCTGCTACTAAAAAAATGGTGTCCCACCCTAAAGATATAGCAGAAGCCTTCTCTGTCTACTATGAGACACTTTATGTCAACAAAACAGAGAGGACTGAAACCCTACTAGGAAAAATTAAGTTACCTAAATTAACGGAAAATAACTCTAAGGCAATGAGAGACCAATAAAGCACCAGGAATAGATGGGTGTCCAGTGGAATTTTATAAACATTTTCAAGAGGAGGTTACACCCCTCTTACAAAGAATATTTAACTATGCCCATACTAAGAATGACCCCCAAAATCCTGGTCTGAAGCAATAATATCCACAATCCCCAAAGAAGGTAAAGATCCTACATACTGTTCCTTTTACAGACTGATAAGCTTTCTCTGTTGTGATGTGAAAATTTTAACGACAGTATTGGCAAAATGAATTCATTCATTCATACATTCATTCATTCATTTTATGAACCGCTTAATCCTAATTAGGGTCGCGGGGAGGCTGGCGCCCATCTCAGCCAACTCTGGCCGAGGGCAGAGTTACACCCTGGACAGCTCGCCAGGCCATCGCAGGGCAGAAACACGCTGACGGCAATGTAGCCTACTCTTGACGAAAATCAGCAATGGTTCTTTTACATGACTCTCACATTGAGAGACATGGTAAGCATTTGATAACCCAGTTAGCTGCACTGGGGGGACAGCAATGACAAAAACGAATTCAAAAGTGTAAAAATAAAATAATTAAACCAGACCAAACTGGCTTTATATCTGGATGTCAAGGGATAAACAACATTAGGAAAACCCTAAATGTGATCTCAGTGGCGAAACAAAAACAGGAAAAAATGGGTTTCCATTCAGACTTCATTAATTGGATTGGCCTGTTATATTCAGGACCCATGTCAAGAGTGCGGGTGAATTGATATACTTCAAGGAAATTCGGGATAAAAAGAGGAACTAGATGCTAGTGGATGTCTGCTTTCTCCCCGACTATTCGCGATCAGCATAGAGTCCTTGGCAGAAATCAGAAATTGGCAGAAATCACAAGAGTTTCCCTAGAATTCAGGGAGTATCAGTAGGTGGAGTGAATCATAAAATCTAACCATATGCGGATGATGTCATTCTGTATATTACTGACCCCTTGACCTTGGTTCCAGTGCTTTTGACCTAAGAATTTGGGAAAATATCTGGCTACAAAGTTAATGAAACAAAATCAGAGGCTATGATGCTAATGGGTAACTGGCCAACAGATCTAGATAAAGAAGTTACATTTAATTGGTCAAACAAAGGATTCAGATAGACAGAAGTTGTTAGCTAGCCCAAAGGTTCGAGGCAGTCTTAATTTGCCTAGCTTGAAAGTATACTATTGGGAAGCACAACTCCATAGTATTGTTGAATGGGTGGTACAAGATGAGGAGACAAATTGGATTGGATTGGAGAACAATGTGTGTCTGTTAGTACCTCTGGAGACAATGCCATCATGGAACAAAAGAAATGTATAAATCTCAAGATTAAAAATAAATGGATTATTTGTACCTATAGGGTGTAGTCTCTGGTGAGGAAAAAAAATTGGTGCACCTTTAACATGAGCAGTAAGAATAGCTAAGAATGTAGATTTTCTGCCAAATAAATTAGATGCCGGGTTTCAGATTTGGGCAAAGAAAGGTTTAATATCCATAAATCAGATGTTTGATGGAGAAAATCTTAAGTAATTTAAACAATTGCAAGACAAATACGGATTGTGCTCTAAGGTTTTTTATTGGTATTTACAATTGAGAGATTACATAATGTCGCACAATGAATGGAATGTTCTGAAACAACTAATCTCACCTTTGGAAAAATTTCTGAAAAAATGCATAGAGGAGAATAGTAAGAGGAAGACAGTATCAATTATGTACAAGCATTTACAAACACATCTCTCAGAAAATTCTTTAGGTATAAAGGAAAAGTGGAAACTAGACATGAATGTTGTTATTGAAGATAAAAAATGGGAGGAGGCGTGTGAACACGGACATAAAATCACCAGTAGTCCAGTATGGAAATAATTTAATTGGAAAATAAAAATGGGATACTTTAAGACCAGTGTGCACACTGCACATTGCCAGTGCCCCATCGGAAGCAACTGCCACCAGTTTATGAGTGGTGATGTTATTTTCACGGACATAGTTTTTAAACACATTGTAAATATCCTCACCTCTTGTTCTCTGCTTTAAGGAGAAGAGTGAGCGTGCTGCTCCAAATTTCCTTGTTTAGACAGTGCCTGCTTTTGGTGGCATAACATACACACACTTGTCTTTTACCAAGGTAAAAGGCAGCCATTGATCTACACCAAACAATTATGACCTACGGAGTGTATACAACCCAATTCAGATTTGTGCAGGTGACTAGTGTAAAACCGCTTTCAGCACCACCTCCAGGCATTATACACCGAGTCATTCTGTATGGGCTTGTGAATGCTCCATTGGTGTTCCAAAATTTTATTATTTTCCATATTTGAGATATGTTGAATGTGATTGTCTACCTCAATGTCATCTTAATATATTCTCATTTGTTATCGGAGCACATTTCTCATGTGCACCAAGTTCTCTCATGCTGGTTTGAGCACAGGTTGTATGCCAAGGCTGAAAAATGCGAGTTCTATAGAAAGCATTTTTTTGCTATAACTCCACACAGTCAAGAAATGACAGTGGTTTCAGGGGTTTGCCAACTTTTATGGGCGCTTTATTCAGGGTTTCAGTTCCATTACAGCTCTGACTGCCTCATGGGTAAACCCAAATTATCAACTCTCACACCTGCTGCCAAGGAGGCATCTTTCTAGGTAAAACAGTTATTCACCAGCACACCAATCACAAAACTTCCTCATCCCAGTAAGAAATTTATTGTGGAGGTTGTTGTCTCCGAGGATTACTTTGGGAGAAGTGCTCTTGCAGCAGCACAGAAACCCTGAAACACTCCATCCCTGCACATGTTACTCTTAGAAGCTCTCTTGGGAAAATTGCAAATATGATGGTGGGAACCAGGAATTGCTTGTAGTAAATGTAACATTAGAGGAGTGGTATCACTGGTTGAAAGGTAGGTGGCAGCTGCTCGTGGTCTATATTGTTCACCACAACTCTTGCCAGAAGTGTTGGGCATTTTTTTTACTTGCTTTAATTTCACAATCACATATCCCCAGGATCTAAGAGTACCAAAGCTGACACGTTATAACAGTGGCATTTGTCCACCCTCACAGCCTCTGAACCAGAGCCCATTCTGCCTCCATACATGGGAGCAGAGGTCATATGGAGTCTAGATGAGGAGATTTCAGGGAGGATGTGGTTTCACCCCATCATGAAGGGGAAGCTCTGTCACCTCTCCACCTCTGTCAGACCAGCTCACCAGACTTCTAGACTGGGGCTTACTTTTTGCCGCCATATTTTCACGTACCTTGCTTGCGCCAGAAACTCTGACTTTTGGAAATCAGTTTCATCAATATTGGAAATCAGTTTGATCATCTGGGGAAGTGCTTGCCCTTTAATAAGGACTTCATGGTTGTATAGAGGTGGAAACCAGATGGTGATGTTTGTCTTAATATACTCATCCAGCTATTAATGGAATCACCATATTTTCACCATATCTGCTAACCAGAATACGCCACGGACCACATCATGTGTGCAGGATCATCAGTGATGACATTTTTATCCCACAATGCCAGGGGTACACTCTAATATGTCATTTAATCCTCTGAAGCATAAAAGTAGATAATCCACCTTAGGCATTTAATCAGATACATGTTAAATACTCTTTTAGTAATGCTTGATAATTATAAAATTATAAATAATATTAATAATAATTGCTTCATAAATAAGGCTCTTTTTTAATGGATTTAATGACTTTGTTAAGGATGCACACTTTCTATAATGCAGTTTCAGTCACATCAGTGTGTTAAACTAATGTCATGCTTTAAAGCATACAGAATTGCAATGAATTTCTACAAAATGACTTTTAATCACTGTGTTTAATTTTGAAATACTATATGTGTACTTGAGCACAGGTATAAAGGCACATAGGTATAATGGCACAGTTTTTTTACATTCAATTTTTATAATGCATGGAGTTGAGGGAAGTGGTGGCTCAGTGGTTAATGCTCTGGGCTATTGATCAGAAGGTTGAGGGTGCACGCCCCGATCCCTCCACACTGCCACTGTTGGGCCCTTCAACAAGGCCCACATGAGATAAAATGTAAGTTGTTGTATAAGGGTTTCTGCCAAGACAAATATGGATCTGCTGAGTATGCTCCATTGCTCCTAACACTATGTGATTTGATGGTAAAGGAAAAAAAGAAAGAAATGTTTTTTTCTTGTGACAAATAGTGGCAGGAATGTTTGTGCAAATGTGCTGGTTTAAGTATTTCAAAAACTTCTGATCTCCTGAAATTTCCACAAACAAAGGTATCTCGAGTTTACATAGAATGGTGCTAAAATATTCCAGTCTGGAAACCACAGGATGGCTATGGCAACATTACAAAATTCTCTTTGGAACCATGGTAATCAGAAAAGTATTCATCTCAGGTTGTCTCTAAAATAAATAATGAGGTTTTGCACAATTTAATTGTCTCAGACTTGTGGTTCCCAGTGTATATAAAATTACAATATACTATGGTAAGATTCTGTTTTTGGGTTTTTGTTGATTTTCAGAAAAAGTGGCCAAAACCTTGCAATCTTTCTTTTTATACATTAAAAATATCCCCCAAAAAAGGAACCCCCGTAAACAAACCCATTCATTACTTCAATGACTGAGTTGCCCTTCAAAGCTAATATGTGCTTGTTTCCGATCCACTGACACCCATATTAATGGACTTATTATCTCCCATTGTGGCAGGGGTAGCTGGCATGGTCTGGCCCAATGAACCACTGATTGCATCCTGGTTGGCTGGCTCGGCTCCAGCTCTTGTTTTCTCATTAGGGGCTGCTTCCTGAGAACACCGTGATGACAATAACTCACCTGGATTAAAAGCCAAACCCAGTGACTGAGTGGCAGCCCAGCCAGCTAATGAAGGGCATGTGGGAAAATTGTTGACAAAGATTAAAAAAGAAAAGAAAAGGGAGGGGCAACTGGTAATCTCGCAGAAGCTGATAAAGTCAATGAAGATGAAGATGGATCCACTAGCAGGTCCTTGGGAACTTCTACATTAATGCATGACAACCTGAAATGTTCCTGTCATCAGTGAGCATATGATTTGCCCACAGGGCACTTAGTAGGGGTACAAGAAGCTGCCAGGATGACAGATTGCAGAATAAGGAGGATTGGTATGAGAAATGACTGTTTTTTGTTAAGGCAACCACAGAGGGTGAAAGTTACGTGTTACTTAAGTTAGTTTACTAATTCTAAACTTAAGGGATGCAATGGATTTTTCAGTTCTTAAATTAAACATAAAATTGTCATTTTTAAAAATATATTTTTCTGTTGTGTCATCTCGCAGCAATCTCTGAAATACAGTGCTCATATACAATAAAAGGTACTAGTAATTCAGTGGTTAAGGCTTTGTGTTACTGATCAGAAAATTGATGGTTAAAGTCCTAGTATCAACAAGCTGCCACAGTTGGACCCTTAAGCAAGGTCCTTAAGTCTGAATTGCTCAGCTATAAAAATGAGATGTCAGAAAATGTCAGCTCTGAATAAGGGTGTCTGCCAAATACTGTAAGTGAGTGCTGAAAAAGGGTGCCTGCCAAATACTGTAAGTGAGTGCTATAAATTAATAGTATTCCAGTTACCATGGAATGAAAGTCTCCTTAACTACAGAAAAGCTCTTATCACTGCTAGAGCAACATATTTCTTAAATCTAATAGAATATTACAAAAATAATCCAAGATACTTATTTAATATTGTTGCAAAATTAACTAGGAATAAGACCATTACTAAAGCGTGCAGACCATCGATTTATCGCAGTGACGACTTTATGAACTTTATTAGTGTTAAAATTGATAATATCAGGCAAAAAAACAAATTCCCTAAACTTAAAGTCAGATATGTCAGTAACTTAAATTGTAAATAACAATATATCTTTATCGGGGCAGTGGTGGCAGGGTGCTGGATTACTGATCCCAAGGTCGGGGGTTCAAGCCACACTTTCAACGGGTTGTCACTGCTGTCCCCCCCAGTGCAGCTAACTGGGTTATCAAAACCTAGCCATGTCTCTCACTGTCTATTGTGAGAGGTATGTAAAAGAACCAATGCTGATTTTCATCAAGAGTAGGCTGCATTGCCATCAGAGTGTTTCTGCCCTGTGATGGCCTGGCGAGCTGTCCAGGGTGTACTCTGCCCTCGCCCAGAGTCGACTGAGATGCGCACCAGCCTCCCCGCAACCCTAATTAGGATTAAGCGGTTCAGAAAATGAATGAATATACCATTATCAGATCAACAACTAGAATGTTTTAGCCCCCCTCAAGAGAAGAACAAATCTCATTAATTTCCTCATCAAAATCATCAACTTGTGTGCTAGATCCAGTACCTACATGTTTCTTTAAATAGATACTACCAGAAGTGGTTAACCACTTATTAAATGTAATTTATTCTTCCCTTAGCACTGATTATGTACCTAAATCCTTAAACTAGTAGTTATCAAACCTCTGTTTAAAAAAACCTGACCTTGACCCCTGTCAACTATCCAACTATAGACCAATATCAAACCCCCCATTTATCTCTGGGGATAAATCTCTGGGGATGCTATCTCTAAGATCTTAGAAAAAATTGTAGCACAGCAGTTATGTTCATATCTATGTAGGAATAACATTCATGAAGTAAATCAGTCAGGATTTAGGCCTCATCGTAGCATACAGACCGCACTCCTTAAGGTGGTAAATGACCTACTGGTGGCTTCTGACCAAGGCTGTGTCTCCATGCTTGTGTTTCTTGACCTTAGTGCAGCCTTTGACACTAGTGATCATACTATTCTGCTTGATAGATTAGAAAATGTTGTTGGAGTTAAGGGAATGGCCCTCCCCAATTTAGATCTTATTTATCTGACCATTATCAATTTGTAGATGTAAATGGTGATTTCAATGTATGCTCCAATGTTAAGTTTGGTGTTCCATAAGGTTCTGTTCTAGGCCCGCTGCTTTTTTCCCTAAACATGCATCTTTTGGGTAACATTAGAGCATACATCGAAATCACCATTTACATCTACAAATTGATTAAGGATTTGGCTCTGGGTGTTTCAGTGTAGAGTTTGCATGTTCTCCCCACACTTGCGTGGGTCTCTTTTGGGTACTCCGTTTTCCTCCCACAGTCCAAAAATATGCAGAGTAGGCTCATTTGTGGCTCCAAATTCCCCCAGGTGTGAGAATGAGTATGAATGGCTGTGTGTGTGTTGGCCCTGCAATGGCCTGACGAGCTGTTCAGGGTGTACCTTTTGTACACCTTCAGGGTGTACTCTTTGCCCAGAGTTGGCTAAGATGGGTGCCAGCCTTCCCACGATCCTAATTAGAATTAAGTTTAGAAAATGAATGAATGAATGAATGTTATGCTGATGACACACACTTGTATATTTCAGCAAAGTCAGGTGAGAGATACCAGCTTAACAAAGTTCAGAAAAGTATAAAGGCCATTAGACATGGGATCCTTTCTAACTTCCTCTTATTCCTCTTATTCCTCTTCCTCTTATTATATTCTGATAAGACAGAATTACTTGTACTCAGATCACAGACAGCAAAAAATAAGGTTTCTGATTATGTATTTGATCATGATCTGATGATGTATTTCATCATGTGCAGCAGTAAGGGACCTTGGTGTGATTATTGTCCCCAGTCTTTTATTTGAAGCTTATGTAGATAAAATAACCCGGATAGCCTTCTTTCATCACAGTAATATTACTAAGATATATGATGTCACTGCATGACACCCATGCTTTTGTTACCTCAAGATTAGATTATTGTAATGTGTCACTGTCTGGTTGTTCTAATAGGTGCATAAACAAGCTCTAATCAGTCCAGAATGCAGCAGCTTCGATCTTATCTACACTGCACTGTCTCTCAAATACTTTTAACCTATGAAGCACTGAATGGTCTTGCACCACATTTTCTCAGCGAACTTCTTGACATTTACAATCCACCACACCCACTTAGATCAAAAGGTATCGCCTGCTTAGTGATACATCAAATAATGAAGACTATTGCAGAGCTTTCTTTTACAAAGAGTTAGCCTTCCAGTTATTTTTTATGGTTTTAAGGCTAGGCTGAAAATATACTTGTTTAGTCAAGCATTTTGTTAATAGCCTTATAATAGGTAAAGAAGCAGATCTGGGGGTTCTCAGGCATAATGTAGAGAGTTCTGGGTAGCTGTGATGTTTGGATCCTCACTCTCACATGCTCACCCAGGTCCGTTGACAGTGGAGTGGCTGATTACCACATTACACTGTTTAAACTCATCATTATTATCATCCGCTTGTTCCGGGGTCGGGTCGTGGGGGCAGCAGCCTATGAGGTTCAGACATCACTCTCCCCAGCCACTTCCTCCAGTTCTTCTGGGGGGACACCAGGGCTTTCCCAGACCAGCCAAGAAACGTAGTCCCTCAAGTATGTTCTGGGTCGACTTGTATTCGCGATCTTGTTCTTTTGGTCACTACTCAAAGCTTGTGAGCATAGGTGAGGGTAGGAATATAAATTGACTGGTAAATTGAGAGGTTAGCCTTCCGGCTCAGCTCCCTCTTCACCATGATGGACCAGCACAAGCTCCGCTTTAAAGCAGAGGCTGCACCAATCCACCTGTCGATCTCCTGCTCCATCCTTCCCTCACTCGTGAACAAGACCCTGAGATACTTGAACTCCTCCACTTGGGGCAGGACCTCATTCCAGACCTGGAGGGTGCATTCCACCCTTTTCTGGCTGAGAACCATGGCTCGGACTTGGAGGTGCTGATTCTCATCCTGGTCACTTCACACTCGGCTGTGAATCGCTCCAGTGAGAACTGGAGGTCCTGGCTCAATGAAGCCAAAAGGACAAAGTCATCCACAAAAAGCAGAGATGAGATTCTATTGCCACCAAACCAGAACCCCTCAACGCCTTGGCTGCACCTAGAAGTTCTCTTCAAGGTTAATTCGAGACACAACCATCAGCCAGATCCTCCTCTCCAATACTCCTGAATAGCCTTTCCTGGGTAGGCTGAGGAGTGTGATTCCACGATAGTTGGAACATACTCTCCGGTCCCCTTTTTCAAAAGGGAACTACCACCCCAGTTTGCCAATCCCAAGGTACGGCCCCCGATGACCATGCAATGTTGCAGAGATGTGTCAACCAGGACAACATCCAGAGCCTTGAGGTATTCAGGGTGGATCTCGTCCACCCCTGGAGCCCAGCCAGCGAGGAGCTTGTTAACTACATCAGCGATCTCTGCCCCAGTGATGGGCAGACCCCCTTCTGAATCTCCAGGCTCTTCTTCTTCCACAGAGGGCATGTTGGTGGGATTGAGGAGGTCCTTGAAGTATTCCTTCCACCTCCCGACAACATCCCCAGTCGAGGT
>JBCNYH010104745.1:0-10060 GCA_039654325.1 Tandanus tandanus | reverse complement strand
TGAGATGGGCGCCAGCCTCCCCGCGACCCTAATTAGGATTAAGCGCTTCAGAAAATGAATGAATGAATGAATATTTTTTTTGTTTACAAGTGAAATGTGGGAGGTTCTACTGGGTCACCCTACAACCAAGCTACTCTTCACCTTATGGTGTATTTTAGCAGTTGCACCTGATAGAAAAAAAAAACTTCAAGAACCGACAAGAGTAATGTGAGGCTCTCCTTATACATAAATACTTAAAACACGGACAAATGTGAACATACATCTGTAGGTGTCATAAGTTAATAGTAAATGAAGTTCAATATAAGTTCACCTCTTATAGCGAGAGGGCATTAAAGTCATAAAGCTCAATTTTCTCTTAAAAAAAGACTCAAGTAAATAAACGGATGGGTAAGTTTAAATTACAACTCCAGGAAAGAAACACTCTGCCCTACAACGCCAAAAGGAAGTAAGTGAGATTTTGGTCAAAAATGAGATTTTGCAATAGATGGGCTCTGCGTAGCTGTTTACACCTTTTAAAAGAGTGCAGAATGAAATTTGAAAAAAGAAGTAAGTGACACAGTTTGTTCGTATTACGGCGCCAAAAGGAAGCAAGTGCACTGGCAGTAAGTTACATCTTTATGGATGGGCTCTGTTGTATTATAGAAATTTTTGAGCAGCAAAAACAACACCACATAGAAGCAAGTCACAAGGATATGTCTATTTTAAGTCCAAATGATGCAAATTCTGTGAAAATAAAACAATGATAAATTATTTTTTAATTATGGGCAATTTGTGCAACAGATTTGATCCCCGTAGCCCCATGGTCACTTGACTGTCAATGTTTTCACAAGTGCTGATAGCCTTGTACTGACCACTGATAATACAGGTAAAACTCCAAAAATTAGAATATCCTGCAAAAGTTCATTTATTTCAGTAATTCAACTTAAAAAGGTGAAACTAATATATTATATAGACTCATTATATGCAAAGTGAAATATTTCAATCCTTTATCTGTTATAATTTTGATGATTATGGCTTACAGATTATGAAAACCCCAATTTTAAAATCTTAGAAAATTAGAATATTACAAGAAATCAATAAAAAAAGGATTTTAAATACAGAAATGTCGGCCCTCTGAAAAGTATAATCATGCATATGCACTCAGTACTTGGTTTGGGCCCCTTTTGCATGAATTACTGCCTCAATGCAGTATGACGTGGATGCTATCAGCCTGTGGCACTGCTGAGGTGTTATGGAAGAACAGGATGCTTCAATAGCGGCCTTCAGCAGTATGTGAGAGTTCGGCAGATCTGCTAGACACTGAGTACTTTAAAAATGATATAGCACTTTTGTACATGTACAAGATACACTGTGACTATTAAACTAATTGTTTGTCTTTATCTCATGTTATGGTGTTTTGTTTTTGTTTTTGGTATTTTTGCCTTGTTATTTGTTTGTGTGATATTAATAATAAACTTTTGGAAAGTATGTAATTTGTTTTTTAAGATGTATATAATATAACTGTTTTGTGCAAATTGGCATTTTTGGAAAAGTCACAAATGCATAAAGCATAATTATAATGATAAATGATAAATTTAATGCTGCCTGTTTAATAAATCATGTTATTGGTCACCATTTGGCGATCTAAATTATAATATGCATGCCTATATTACTGGATTGTGATATATTTTACTAGGGTGCTGAAAAGACTATTAATTAATAATATGTTCACGCACACAACTAAGTTGTTTCCTTTTGCTGTTGTTTTTCAATAAACAAGTTGCATCTTTTTCAATGCAAGAAAGAAATAAGCAACATTAAAGTCCTGGATCAGAGGAATTTAAGATTCTCAGAAATGCCTCATGGTAAATTGGATAATGACCCGATGGTGCTTCTATACTATATATTTTCCAGCAGTGGGCCCCAATGGGGTGCAATCTTAGCCAAGTTGGAGGTGATTTCCTTGTGGATATTTTTTTATTTATTTTCCCCTTTTAATCATTGAATTTTAAGGTTCCAGCATCTTTTGTAATGTTCATGTTCTAGTACTCTCTCATTTAACTCATGGTTTTCTTTAGCAAGAGAGGGGACCTGTTTCTCCAGGACTCATAGTTTGACATTTTATTTCTGCTGCGTTTATCTGCAAATTTTCACTGAGTTGCATTCTAAAGACGTCAATCTTTTCAGTGAATTTATTGATACTATTATTTATTTGAGACACTTTAACCTTATTTGGTGATGTTGTGGGCATAATTGGAGTCGTTGGATATTTCCTGTTGACTCCCACATTCGTAACTTAAATTGAGTAGTCATAATCACTTTCGCATGAAAGCTAATGCTCATGCTAACTTGGCATTATCACAGATTATATTTTTATTTCAATAAGAGATCTAGTTTTTCATGGGTAATTAGATTGGATTGGAATGTGGGGATTTTTTTTATCTATCCCCTCAGAAGCAGAGGTGGTGGAGGTGGAGGTGGAGGCCTCATCTCGCAGTCTCACGAAAGTGACAAGAGACCAACAGGAGTTTGAATATTCATTACATGGGAATGCTGGATATAAAAAAAAAATCATGTATATAGTTATTTGTTGTCATGGTAAATATAATTAGCTTAAGAAAAAAAAAAATCTACAAAATTAGGCTACTGTAATAAAATACTAATAAAAAACACATTCCATGGTATGTGTAAGATAAAGATAATCTTTAGTATGTGACAAAAAAATAAATAAAATGCTTTAAAAAATAGACCATCAGATAACATACATAGAAAAAAAATTGAAAAACAAAACAAATCAAAACAATAAAATATCATTAAAATATGTTAATTAACAAGAAGGTAATAAATATTTTAGCTGCAAATAAAGACAGGATAATTTCCCCATCACCGCGGGTACTTTGCAGTAATTTCCAGCCATTAAAGCAATGTACTGAGACTCACTTTTGAGAATAAGTGATTAAATAAATGTCTGTTTACTTCAAAACCATGTCCATACATGGGAACATGTCATATTCACTCATTTAATTGAATGATAGAACTTTATGTCATGAACGTTGAATACGGCATGTTCACCCAGGTTTGAGTCCCGGCCTCGGAGAGGGCTTTTCTGTGTGGAGTGTGCATGTTCTCCCTGGGCTTGTGTGGATTTCCTCCAGGTACTCCAGTTACCTCCCACAGTCCAAAGACATGCACGTTAAGCTAATTGGCTGTTTCGAATTGCCCATTAGATGTGAGTGTGAATGGTTGTGTGTATGTTGCCCTACGATGGTCCGAGCCAAAGCACCAGCCTCCCTGCGGCCTTAATAGAGGATTAAATGGTTCGGCAAATGGATGAGTGATATTCAAGGTCCTTTATCTTAACAATTTTTTTTATCCTTTGCAGGTAAGAAAGAGCTCAGTTAGAGAGCTCATCCTGACTGGGTCCCATCATAATATGTTGCCCATAGTGAACCAATGAGGTAAAGCTGATATCCCTGTCTCAGTGAAGTCACCTGACCTTGAAAGATTTCATCATCGAAATGAAAAGAATAAAATAGCAATGGATACACACTCGTTGTTAGCGTTGCAAGAAAGGGACAATGCAAGTGATGCTGAGGAAGTAGAAACAGAAACTACAAATCAAATGTGGAAATGATGGCTGCTTTACAGAAACTCTGAACACTGAACTTCAAATGTTGCAGGGTATCAGCATAGAGACATGCTGTCGAGGACCTCAAGGACAATAATGAAAAAGTACTGTACTACAGCGGATTTCTAGTCTACCTTGTCCTGTTCACATTTCTTGAAGCTTTTCTACCATTGATTAAATGTCTGAGAAATGCTCAATAAATCCTGAACTATTAATCACAGGATCATGAAACTTCACATATAGTCAGAACAACATGCAGAGAGTCCATTTCTGCTCATATTCAGGAAGAAATGAACCATTACTGAGATAGAGCTCCCTATAGAGGGTTTTTTAATTATTATAATTTTTATCCCTTTATGAGGCCCAGAAAATATAGGTAAACCTCTAGGGGTATAGGTTACACAGACATGAAAGTTCACACAAAGATTCTGCATGTCCCTGGCTGTAAAGGACAAAAACAATCAGGCGTGTGTTCTTCACACTTTTCGTGCTAAGATCTTTTTAAAATTGCATTTAACACAATACATGTCAATTTCTGCAATGGCTACCAATAAAGTACTATCCCTTGCAGCTAAGTATATGAAGAATCTCTGTGTGAAGTTTTATGTCTGTGTAAACTATACCCCAAGCAATATGGCTTCTTGAAATTTAATGGTACACTTTAATTGTACACACTAATAAAGTTGGCGACCAAATTTCTGTAGAAAGAGAAACATGATAATGAGGAAAAAACAGCAGGGGCTTCTTTGAAGCTTGTTTACCAAAATTTTATGGGCCTCGGAAAGTGTTAAAATTGTAAAGAAAGAAAGAAAGAAAGAAAGAAAACTTTAGGAAGCTACAGCTCAGTAATGGTTCTTCTCACTCTGAATATTGCAGCAGAAATGGACTCTCTGTGAGTTGTTCTAATGTTTCTAATGTTTCGTGATTGGGATGGATTTTTATATGTATGTATGTATGTATGTGTCTATATTCCTTTATTTAGGATTTATAGAGCATTGGAAATGCCATTTTAGCACATGGTGACAAAAATCTCAAAATACCTGGAAAAAAGTTTTTCAAAATTCCAATAGCTGTCAAGTTGTCAATAAGTGAAGGGCTCAGTGCCATAAACTGCTAAATCCAAACGTGATGAAAAATGAGGTAATAACTTATTCTGACAATAGAGGTCTCTCTCCATATGGTGAAAGTCACCCCAAAGTGGACAATTGCAGCTTCTAGCCACCAGAGGGCATTATTTTGGTCTATTTCAGAGTCACGTTATCGGATGAGTCCAATGGTTGGACTTGGCCTATTTATGCCAGAGAAACATTGGTTCTGATGATGCGGATAGTAACGGAGATGACTATGTTTATGACTGCTAGGTTGTTGGCTAATGATTAGATGTGGGTACCATTCCACACACTGACTGCCTAATACATTTAGCAGAGGGAGCACTTTGATCCGCCATTCCTAAATTAATTTTTCTCCTTCAGTTTTGTATTAAACACTTTCAGTAATCTTTCAGTCATATTGTCATTCTCTTTGATTTCTAGTCAGAATGTGAAATAAACTGGACATTAGTGTTACAAGAGGGCTAAGTCTAAAGTTAATTTCTTTCCCTCTATTAAGCAGTAAAATGCCTAATTCTTAACATAGCCTTCCATAAATTAAACAAAAACAAAAAAATACTAGAATGGAAAAATGGCTAAAATCCCAAATCATGTGATGAATATGACTTAATTGTATTATTTGTGTTTTTCTCAAAATCACAAATTTGTGACTTAGCAGGTTATTATCAGATTTTATTTCAAGTAAATTAGTAAAATAATTTTGAAGCTTTGATTTCAAGTAAATAAGAATGAACCTGCTCATAATTTGGCCAACCAGGGAAGCTCTGAGGAATACATTCATGCATTCATTTGTTTAATTTATTTGCTGAACCTCTTTATCCTACTCGGGTCAAGGGGAAGGTGGAGCCTATCTCAGCCGACTCTGCGTAAAGGAAGGACACGCTCCCTTCAGCTTGCCTGTCCATTGTAGAGCCAACACACCCACAGCCAGTCATACTAACACCTAAGGGCCAATTTGGAACAGCCAGTTAGAATCATGTGCATGTCTTGGAGGAAACTGGAATACCCGGAGAAAACTCATGCAAGCTCAAGGAGAACATGCAAACTCCACGCAGAAATGGCCGAGGCTGGGACTCGAACCCAGGGACTCGAACCCCATCTAACGTGTAAGCTAGAGCTGAAACCTGGGTGTCATGACAATACTGCAAAATTTCCACAGGAATAACACCTCAGGGTACAGTTTCCTTTATTTTAAAAGCTCGGGCAGGAAGAGCTAGTGATAAAAGTAGTGGCTTTTTGACAGGATTTTACTTTGAGACATAATAGTAGATGATATAATTTGATATCAAAGCTAGTGTTGGTGTTTGATGGCCGAAGTGAAGATACCTGTTTTTACTCGAGATTAAAATCCAGTGGCTTCAGTGGACCTGTGGAAATCACATGTAAAAATATATGTTGAGTGGATTATTGGGGCCGTGCAACAACAACAGACAGTTCTGAACAGTCCAATATCAGTGGATTCACTAACACAAGGTGAAAACATGACACAGGTTATTAAAATAGGTGTGATTACCTGTGCATGTGTGAATTTAGGCAATTCTGTACTCTGACTTTTTAAAATAAAATTTATGTTGCAGTGTAAATCTACATATTGTATTTCACTGAACATATTGTACACTTTATAGCACTGAATTTCTTAATCAAGATTTCACTACAAGATACTGTGCAAGTATTGATCATAAAACTTAGATTAAAAAAAAAAAAGGTTTTTAATTTTTTTTAACAAATGTTTTTCAAGGAATTTTTATTCTTGAGATTACATTCATCCATTTTTATATTTCAGTGGTCTGTATTAAACTAACAAGGCATAGAAATAACTCTCGAAAGAGAATTCTCACCTTTCTCACCGACTCCCGGTTAGGCTAAAGTCGGCCTGTCCGGTACAAAGACCTATCGTCTCTTGTGATCAGCGTACAATTTCAGATTTTCGATCACAGGATGCTCGATGTTATCCATCCATCTGTTTGTAGGTCTTCCCACTAGTCATCTACTATTTGGTATTCAGTGCAGAGCCTTTCTGGAAATTCTATATTCTAACATATTTTAGCTTATTATCATACATTATCATATAAAGTAGATTATTGTTATCTTTATTATTATTGCGGAACATGAACCTGGAAGAGTTAAACATATATGAATATATACTCATGGGTAGTGCTGACGGTGTCAGGAACATGGACTCCGGTTATTATTATTATTGCAAAATGTCTGTGTGCAGTCGTAGAGCACACGACAGTAATTAGTGGCTGTTCAATGTTGATGTAGGCGGATTCATTAAAGTCATGTTTGTTGTTTCTAACGTACACCCTAACGAGCCCTGGGGCACATGAAATGCTAGCACAATGATAATGAAACTACTGAATTGCACAAGGGTGTGTGGAGTTTGCATGTTCTCCCTGTGCTTGCACCTGAGTTTCCTCCAGGTACAGGTTTCCTCTCGGCTTTTCACATGTCATGCGGACTTTTCACTGCTGGTGATATAAACTCTTTTCCTAAAATGATTCAGTTTACAATTCCCATTACAGTTACAAGATAACCAACTAGACTTCATGTTAAACTCTAGTAAAGTTTCTGCTATATGGTTTGTATTTTTATCTGGTTTCACCCAAATAAGGATGGGTTTCCTTTTTGAGTCTGGCTCCTCTCAAGGTTTCTTCCTCGTATCGCCTGAGGGAGTTTTTCCTTCCACCGTCGCCGCTGGTTTGCTCATTAGGGATGTGTAGAGTTTATAGAGAAAGGAATTCTTTTTTAAGTTTGTTTTTCTATGTAAAGCTGCTTTGTGACAAGGTCAACTGTAAAAAGTGCTATACAAATAAAACTAAACTGAATTGAATTGAACATGCCTTAGAAATTTCTTGTCAGTCAGTGTTGGTTATATACCCTGTAGTGAATGTGGAAGATAATCAGTTCTCCTTTATGCCTAAATGCTAATTATATCTGATCAATAAATGATTGAGTATCACTAATAAATCATAACCAATTATTGATTATGATTTTACAACTGATTCCCATCACAGATTAAAAGGTCGGGTAAATTATCCTAATACGCAACATTTTTCGGTTAAAGATGAGATAGATTTGAAAGTCGTGTAGTTGTGTTCACATATAAAATATGTATTGAACGTTGTTACCTGATGTACACACGCACTGTAGTGAAAATGTCGTGAGTATATAAGTCCTGTGGGTTTTACGTGAGGCAAACATAAGACTATTATAAAGAAGTCATATGGTTCTGTGCGCATCTGATGACCCAGAAAGCACATGAAATTCGTATGTTTATCATAATACAGCTGTAGGACATCACACACCAGACCTAGCAAATGGACCTGACCATTATACTAACCTAAGAGGAGGCTTGTGATAGCACTTTACATCGCACCAGAGCTGAGTTTTTTATGACACACCACAACTATCCTAATGATTTGGTAAATATTTTGTCGTGGACCTGTTTATATACCTGTTGTGTTTAAGATATGTGATAGTGGCTTATCTGGGTTATCCGTCCAACTGTGACGTACGTGAAAGGACCTAATAGATCTGGGTGGTCTTGCTGGAAATTACTGTCCGTGTCCATCGATGGATAAGAATAACTGTGACTGCACTGAACACTAGATGGCGAGCTACTCTTTTTTATTCAACTGAAATCTTCTCTTCTGCAAGATACATCAGTTTTTCATTTTTCTTTTTAATTTGCAGTTTAAAGAGAGCACCTAATCTCACTGCCGTTGAAACAAATTTTTAAGTTTGAGTTTTTATAAGACTGACTAAACCCCCCTTCTAACCACAGACAGTGAGAGACATGACTCGCCTTTGATAACCCAGTTAGCTGCACTGGGGGGACAGCAGTGACAACTTGGTGATAGTGGGGCTTGAACCCCAACCTTTGGATCAATAAGCCAGCACCCTACCACCGGGCCACCACTGCCCCCCACTCACTATATAGCGGGTTAAATACATAAGATTATATAGTGAGCTCAATGGTGTTAAAACACTATCGGACTCCTCAGTGCCATTGTGGACTGGTGGTTTTCTGCTACCTTTTATTACATTAGATTTGAGACTTTGGATCAGTTTGTTTCACACCACTGTAACTTTAATATATTTTTAATACATCTTACTCCATTTTGCTTTATTTAAATTTTTTACTGTCTCAAATACATTCATACATTCATTTATTTTCTAAGCACTTAATCCTAATTAGGGTCGCAGGGAGGCTGGTGCCCATCTCAGCCAACTCTGGGTGATGGCGGGGTACACCCTGGACAGCTTGCCAGACCGTCGCAGAGCTAACACACACACACAACCATTCACACTCACACCTAGGGATGATTTGGAACAACCAACATGCGTCTTTGGACTGTGGGAGGAAACCGGAGTACCCGGAGGAAACCCACACAAGCATGGGGAGAACATGCAAACTCCACACAGAAACACCCCGAGCCCAGGAATCGAACCTGTGACCTTGCTGTGAGGCGGACGTGCTAACCACTGCGCCACCGTGCTGCCCGTCTCTTAAATAACAATTTTTAATTGTATTTGACTGTATGTTTATAATCTGTTATACACTTTGGCTTAATGGTTTTTAATATTTTTTAAGTTAAATGCAAAACGTTTCCCTGCTGCTCTCTCTTGTCTGTCAGGCATTTTTTCCAACAGCCCAAAATGCAATGGATCATGGTACACATTGCTTGGTTAGTGACCATCGCTTCTTCACTTATTTTCATGATGCACCATATAATTCTCACGGTACATTCCCACACCACTACGAAATAGCGAACTCACCATACAGAGCACTTTATACTGCACAGGTGTCGATATCTGCTGTCACTAATACACAGTCCATAGAACTGCCCTCATATTAAAGACATGGAGGCCAATTCTCCCCTCCACCAGTGCTGGCTCCCAGATGATTCTGGTACCTGCCTTCCATTCCACAAGTCCACCACAAAAGACACTGGCAGCCATGAAGATCCTCTTGCTAAACAGACTAATGAATGGTTTATAGTCAGTAAAGATAAGGTAAGAGGGTGTCCATACATGTACTGGCGAAAACGTTGTACAGCAAACACTACAGCTAGCTTTCCAAATGGAAAGGCATCACAGGATAAGATATCTTTGTTTGGATAAAATGCGATGGCCTGGCGAGCTGTCCAGGGTCTGTTCCCCGAACTAAACAAAAATCTAAAAACACTCAGAGAATTTGTTTTAGTAATCTTATTAACATAAATTTAAATCATACTGAATCTACAGCCAGCACCTTTGATCTCAAGATAGGATTGTTAAATGTTAGATCTCTTGCGTCTAAAGCACTTATTGTTAATGAAATCATTACTGATCAGGAATT
>JBCNYH010104456.1:0-10066 GCA_039654325.1 Tandanus tandanus | reverse complement strand
TGTAAAGCTGCTTTGTGACAATGTCAATTGTAAAAAGCGCTATACAAATAAAACTGAATTGAATTGAATTGAATTAAGTTTGATGTTCCACAGGGTTCTGTTCTAGGCCCCTGTTTTTTTTCCCCCCTGCACCTGCTTTCTTTGGGTAATAGCATACTTAGACATGGTATTAGCTTGCACGGTTACACTGATGACATACAGTTGCTTCTTTCAGCAAAGCCAGATGAGAGACACCAGCTTAAGAATGTTGAGAAATATGTAAAGGACATTAGAAACTAAATGCTTACTAACTTCCTCATATTAAACTTTGATAAGTCAGGAATACTTTTACTCAGACCACAAGCAGCGAGGAATAATCATTTTGAATATATAGTAACTGTCTTTCAGTTATGGCAGTGGTGGCTTAGTTGCTAAGACAAAAAATATGTTATATAAAACTGAATTGAATTGAATTGAAGTTTCGATGTCTCCTTCTTGCCACAATAACCGCAGCCGTGCGTGCACATTTATGCATACAAACC
Organism: Tandanus tandanus; assembly: GCA_039654325.1. NCBI lineage: Eukaryota > Metazoa > Chordata > Actinopteri > Siluriformes > Plotosidae > Tandanus > Tandanus tandanus. The sequence goes on along the minus strand of JBCNYH010104456.1, from coordinate 9,545 downwards.
GTACAATCCTCCCTTTGAGACGTGTTAAATATAGATGCAGTTTGTATTGGCAAAATTGCTTTCAGGTTTGGTAAATCGCATTGCGTGTGCTAATTTAATATATTTACATTTTCTCCTCCCAGCACAGGCAAAATTGCGTGTAAGCGCTCCGTGTTGCATATTCATTGCGGAAAACGTACTAACTAGATGCAGACGCGTTATTTTGCACCTTTGCAAGACGCAATCCTTAGTACGCACTATTAGTAAATCAGTTTGTACATTTTTTTGCATGTGCAATGAGTTTGCACACATTTTTATACATGCAAACCTTTAGTAGATCCGGCCTTTTGTTTATAAACCTAGTGAATACTTGTATATGTGTTTGTGGTGATTGTGTGTAACTGATGCAGTTCCTGTTTGGGTGACATTGTTCCTGTTTTCGAATTGGGTTCCAGCAGCTGCTTGAACACAGGTTCTCTTAAATAGTTATTCATGCTGGAGTTAATGAAATATGCCTTCGTCAATCGGAGGTGACTAAGAGTAATTTACAGAGGTGTGGAAATTAGAGAAAGCAATGTCCAATGCTGTAATATGCTCCGGCCTCATCCCAATACACTGTAGTGATGTAGCTTACTGAAGGCTATGGTCACTGAACTGCTGGATGTCAAAATGCTGTTCTGAAAGCAATGTGGGATTTATAGATAATTGGAGTACATTTGTTACTCAGGGTCAAACTCATTGCTATAGAGACTGTGTCTGTTCCCTGAACGAAAACCTTAATTGTTGGTGACTTTAATATTCATTTGGTAACACAGAAGATCCTTTAATCCTTTAAAGACTCAATCTGCAGCTGGAAGGCAACCAGCTTCACAATCAACTCAACAACCAGTTCTACCACCAGCACCAGAGGTGAGAGCAAATGCAACTGGAGGAGAGAAGGATAAACATGAGCTGTCGGTAAGGTCATAGAAAGCCACATCTTATACATTAACCAGGTGGAGAGGAGCTCAATCCTCTACAGGCAGCTATGATTGAGAAGAGGAGGAAACTTGGAGAACTTAGAGATACAAAGCCAGATCCTGGAAGAACAAGCTGTAGATGAGCACACGAGAGAACTGGACAGGCAAGCACATGTGGCTTTGAAGGAGTGTGAGTGGCTCAGTCGAGCACTTGCCCTGCAATGACGATTGCGGAAAGCCAAAGAGAACTCGAAGAAGCTCGACTGATAACCTCATTTACAGGAGATGTTGGAGTGACTGTGGAGCAACCAGTTGTTCCACCTGTGATCAATCACCAAGCTCAAGTGTTGCCTCCTTTGTCAATGAGCTCGAGAGTTAGAGCTAGATTCAGCTGAACCTGGTGACTTGTTTGTAGAGCCGCAAGATATGGCATCTTTGGCTACACAGGAGCTTAGTGCTGCTCTTGATGGTCAACAACCTTTTTTTTTTTTCCCTGTTCCAGTGACTTAGTCAACCATGTCCAATGTGAGTCTGCCTTTGCCTCCAGATGTAAATCAGCCCACAGGAAGTCATTCTGTTGCTTTCCATCTGGTTTCAGGGAGTTACCCAGTGCTTCCATCCTCAAGTTCAGAGCATGCTGTTCCCTCTTTCCCTTCTTTCCATGATATGGAGCAAACAGTGCTAGTCCGACAACAAGTCAAAGACCTCTAGATACACATTGTGAGCTTCCTACTCCTCTGGTCCTCCCAAATCTCAAGGAAAGGTCATCAGAGGGTGCTTGTATCATGGAGCTATTAGTAGTATGCATTACTAGTATGCATTTGGCATTCCAAAATTCAAAACTGCCCTATTTCAACAGAAGATTGAAAAAAAAGGGATTTTTTTTTTCTGCTCAACATGCCATTGGGGAGTCTATTAGATATCCACTTTCACCTTTTGAACAATATAAGTCCCATGTCCTAATAGACCATTTGAGGTTGCCGAGTGCATACAAACTAGCCAAGCCTTATATGCATGACCCAAATCCCTATACCTCGGCTCTTGCTGCCCTCAAGGCAAAATATGGCCAGCCATGGCAGTTGGTCCAAAGTGAACTAGCCAGCATCCTTCAGTCTACACCTGTTAAGTATGGAGATAGTAATGCCTTCCAAGACTTTGCTCTTTCTGTACATTCATTAATTAGCAGGCTGAATTCAGTGGAGGGTACTGGAGAAAGTGAGTTACAGTGCGGATCCCATGTCAATCGATTACTTACCAAACTCCCCATTCAGTATTGTGACAGTTTCATTGAGATCCTGCTTGGTTCAGGGCATTCTGAGGGAGGGTTTAGAACAGACTTACACCATAGAAGATTTCTCTGCATGGCTCAAAGTGAAAGCCCGGGCCAAGAGTATATCCCAACAAGTCTCAGTTCCTGCACCAATGGAGAGGCGTGAGCCAATTTATGGAACCCAGGGTGGGATGAAAAGGGAATGCCTACCACTATGTATCTGAGTAGCAGAGCAACCGTGGAAAACCTACCTGATATAAAAGGAAACAATGGAAAGTGTGCAGCTCTTCCTGGTAAGCACAAGTTCCAGCCTTTTTGCCTATATTGTAAGAATAGAGAACATTTCCTGGGAATTTGTTAAAAATTTTAGTCCATCAGAACTGAGAGAATGGATAAAGAATGATCATTGATACAATTGTGCCCCGCTGCCATAAGCCAGAAAAATGTACCATCAGAAAGCCTTGTAACATATGCAAAGGATTGCAACTTACCATACTGCATAGCATACCACAGGATTAACCTAGAAGTGCACAGTGCTCAGGGAAAACATTATTAAGAGATACCCTCACTCTGCTTGTGTGAGATCCAGGTGTTGAAGACACTTTATATGTGGACCAGCCAAACTGATCTCCCCGTGTAATATTAAAGGTGGTTCCAGTCATCTTGATCAATGGCCAGCATAGACTTAGGTCATATGCCATACTTGATGGTTCAGAAAGAATGATTATCTTGACATCAGCAGTGATGCAGCTGCAACTTATGGGACTGGAAGAGATCTTTAATCTAAGAAATGTACAGCATGAAGTGATTCCTATAAAGGTGAGACAGTTTCATTTTATATTTCTCCTTTGAATCAAAAGAAGGTTAAGTTCCCCATAGCCAATCCCTTTACAGCCCCTGTCTTTAACCTAGCTGAGCATTTTTGTCCTGCCTCTGATCTGCAGAGGAAGTATTCTCACTTAAGAAGCTTACCCTTACCCATGCTAAGCCACTTATACTTATACGGATCATTCCCATTTACTGATGCGTAACGAGCCTGTCCATATTGGACTTTGTGGAGGACCCCATTGCAGTTCACACTTACTCAAGTTGGGCTATTCAGGGCCTGGCCAGTGTCTTACCTTTCTCACCAATTGCCAGTACAGAAGCCTTGTTTACTCGTTGTGACACTGTCTCTTGTCCTGCTACTGCAGAGTTAACGGAAAGTGTGGAAAGATTGTGGAGGATGGATTCTCTTCGCAAAGAGAAGGAAGTTACTCAGTCTAAACAAGACCATTATTGCCTTGATTTGCTTGAGAGGAAAACTCTTGTCAGAGAAGTGAGTGGAATCTTCAGATATGCTACACCATTGTTCAGACTTCCTAACAGCCTTCAACTGAACTCTTCTGTCCATGATTTGTTGCCTTGGCTGCGTGGAACTGAGCGTAGATTGAAAAAAGACCCAGATATGATTGACATCTACAATCAGGAGATCCTAGACTTGTGGATAAGGGGTATGTGAAGAAGGTGAATACCAAAGATGGGTCCTTCCCTTTTTTGCATGCCCCTCCTTTTGTGTGAACATAAGTGGTGACATAAAATCTGTTTCACCAAGTTCACCTACTTCCTGCTGATAAGCCGTTACTCAGATTCCTTTGGAGAGCCATGGCTCAAGCAACACAATCGAAGGTCTATTAGTGGCAGGTGTTACCTTTTGGTACAACCAGTAGCCCTTGTTGTGCCATCTACACTATGCAATGTCATGCAAGGGACCATCCAGATAGTGATGCGAGCATTTTATGTTGATAATTGCTTACAAAGCATTCCTTCTTCGACTACAGTCAAGTCCATGTTGGACCGACTTCATACCATGCTGTATCACGGTGGGTTTGAAATCCGCCAATGGGCAATGATTCTAGTGTGATAGAACATCCTCCTTCAGAGACGAGGTCTGTTAGTTCTGAGTTGTCTCTCTCAAGCTGGCATTGACCCCAGGAATCTACTTTAGCCTTACGCTGGAACTGTCCTTTTAGATAGACTGCAATACAAACATCGGGTGATTTCCATTAAGATCCCCACTCTCCGCCTAATTGACCGTATGCTTGCTAGTCAATATGATCCTTTGGGGTACATTCTGCCTTATACCACCAGGGCAAAAGTGCTGGTTCAGGATTTATGAAAAACCAAACATGGCTGGGATGACCCCATCACTCCATATGAACTGGCTGAGTGGTGGCCAGTGGCTTAAGTGGGAGACAGAACTAGCTGAACTTCCAAACATACAATTACCTCACTGTTATATGCCCCTGTGTGCTGACCAGTCTGAAATGCATACAAAACTGCTGTGATGCCTCCGAGTGGGCCTATGGTACTGTGGCTTACCTGCATGTCCAAGATGCCCATAATCACATTCATGTAGCATTTGTCATAGCCCGCTCTACAGTATCAGCAAAAAGACAGATGTCAATGTCTCGACTTGAGCTGAGTGCTGCTGTCCTGGGGGATCAATTGGTCACCACCTTGAAGTGTGAACTTATCTTGTTACTGGCCAAAGTAGTCTTGTGGAGCGACTCAACAACAGTGTTGATATGGTTAAAATCTGAGTCTTACCATTATAAAGTCGTTGTTGGGACCCGTATTGCGAAAATCCAAGAACTCACTGACTCAGATGACTGGAAATATGTGGACAGTCAGAGCAATCCGGCTGATGCTTCGACTGGCAAAACTCTGTATGAATTGGCTCAACCAAAATGTTGGAGTGCAGGACCCCTCTTCCTTCAGAAGGCTGAAACTAGCTGGCCAGTTCCTTGCCCTGCCTTTCAACTATTACCAATTGTAGACAGCACTGATTTAAAGAAGGCTGCTTTGTGTTTTAATGTCTCCATTACCAGTAATATATTGGCAAAGGATTTGCAGTACCGCAGATGCTGACAAAATCTATCCAAGTAGGGCAGTGGTGGCTTAGTGGTTAAGGCGATGGGTTACTGATCTGAAGGTCAGTGATTCAATTCCCACCATCACCACTGTTGCCCTCAGTTGCTCAGTTGTATAAAAATGATAATTATAAGTCGCTCTGGATAAGAGTGTCTGCCAAATGATATGAATGTAAAAATAAAATCTGATAAGGTTCCCACATGCACCGTTGCTGAGACTGTGATCCTGCAACAAGTCCAGGCATCATATTTATCTGAGGAACTTGATACTCTCCAAAAGGGAAAGCCTATCTCAAGGCAATCTCTCTCTCCACAGCCTAAGCAGTGAGGTTACTGAGAGACATAGTCCCTCCAGTGTGTTCTGGGTTGCCCCCAGGGTCTCTTTCCGGTTGGACATGAATGAAACACCACACCAGGGAGGCGTTCATGAGGCATTCTAATCAGATGCCCAAGCCACCTCAACTGGCTCCTCTCAATGCGGAGGAGCAGCGGTTCTACTCCGAGCTCCTCCCAGATGACCAAAATTCTCACCCTATCTCTAAGGGAGAGCCCTGCCACCCTGCAAAGGAAGCTCATTTCAGCCGCTTGTACTCGCGATCTTGTTCTTTTGGTCACTACCCAAAGTTCGTGACCATAGGTGAGGCTAGGAATGCACACTCACTCATGAAGAAGACCCTGAGATACTTAAAATCCTCCACTTGGGAAAGGACCTCATTCCAGACCCGGAGGGTGCATTCCACTGTTTTCCAGCTGAGAACCATGGCCTTGGAGTTGGAGGTGCTGATTCTCACCCTGGCCACTCAACACTCAGCTGCGAATCACTCCAACGAGAGCTGGAGATCCAAGCTTGATGAAGCGAAAAGAATAATGTCATCCAGACAGACCAGAGACGATATCCTATTGCCACCAAACCAGAACCCTTGGCTTAATTATTAATTATAAATTCTATCCATAAATATTAGAACAGAACCAGTGACAAAGGAGAGCCTTGGCGGAGTCCAACCCTTACTGGAAACGAATTCGACATGTTACCAATGGGGCCAAGCTCCATCCATGAAACATTTCTCTATAAACCCTATACATCCCAATGAGCAAGCCCATGGTAATGGAGGCAAGGCAAAACTCCCTCAGATGACACAAGGAAGAAACCTTAAAAGGAAGCAGACTCAAAGGGAAAACCCATCCTCATTTGGGTGAAACCAGATAAATACAACCATGTAGCAGAAACTTCATTATAGTTTAACATGAAGTCTAGTTGTAGTGGTTATCTTATAACTGTAATGGGAATTGTAGTCCTAAATCATTTCAGTAAAAGAGTTTAAATCACCAGCAGTGAAAAGTCATCTTTACTGTTTCTGAGTGTATATTTAGGTCCATATGGATCATCAGCAGGAGCAAGGGGCTTCTTAGATCAGAAATCTAATCAGCAAGTCTTTGAAAAGAATTATTCATTCATTCATTTTCTGAACCGCTTAATCCTAATTAGGGTCGCGGAGAGGTTGGCACCCATCTCAGCAGACTCTCGGTGAGGGCAGAATACACCCTGGACATCTCGCCAGGCCATCACAGTAAAAAGAATTAGTAATTACATTAATCAGTCCTCCTTATGCACTGGCAGCCATTTGTGCTTTGGTGGCACCTCTGTTATTGCTGCCACACATGCTGGGGATTGCAGTGCTGGTTTCCTAAAGACCCGAAAGTGGCCACTCATGTCATCGTACAAAATGCACTGCAGAACCTCCTGTGTGGTACGGGGATATAGAGCAAGGTATGACATGTAACAGTCTTTCCATTAGTGTCTTGATGTCTTGATGTTTATATCTTGGTTGAAAATGTGTGTGCATTGTCAGAACTTTTGTGAATAGCCTTTTATTAGGTAAAGAAGCAGATCTGTGGGTTCTCATGCATAATGAACTTTGGCAAACTGGGATGTTTGGATCCTCAGTTCCAATATATTACTTATCGTTATTATCAGTTTTGTCAGTGTAGTTGTTGTTTAACTCACAAAACACATTACTGTCACTGTCACTAACACTGCTGTTATAATTTTAAAAGTCACTTTTATTGCTATAATCACTGCTTTTTAGATAACTTTCTCAATCCAAAAAAAATCATGTGCATTGCCTGTGCAGCTCTGATAAAACTGGCAAAAAATCCTGATGAAAATCATTCAAGACTACATAAAAGTAGCTCATATTAGCCAGAAGCAGTCCCAAATCATTCAAAAGCTATTAGTGGATGTAAAGTGTACTGTAACTGGCTGAAAATGACTCCAAAACTATGTGTATTTATAGTATGACCACAATCTGGTATACTGGCCTGGTAGACAGGTAAGAAAACTGGCTAGGTAGACTCTAAGGTATAAATTTGTTGATAGTGGAGTTTGTGGGATTGTGTTACATCCCAGGCTGCCCTCATATCTGTATTTCCTTCCAGCTTCAGTTATGCTGTTACAGCTAATCTTGCCGTTCTAAACTATTATGTTGCAATGAGCAAACCTAACACCCCATTCTCTTTTTCTTTCCCAGTCTGTTGCTGATGAGCTGCAGATTGTTGATATACCAGTAATCCTTACCCTTTTGTTCTCTGAACCCATGTGATCCATCCTCATCCATAAATCGTATTCTCCCACCAGGCAGTTCTATCCTCAGCATTCTTTTACCAATACACTTATCTCTTCTCTGCTCATGCCAAAATCATCTCAACAGGCCTCTCTCACTTTATCCACACACACTCCTTCATGTGCTGTCCCTTGAACATATTCAATTCAATTCAGTTTTATTTGTATAGCACTTTTTGCAATTGACATTGTCCTAAAGCAGCTTTACACAATAAAGACATTTGGTGGAGAATTTAAACTTATGAACATTATGAACTTTTAAACATGTCTCTATAAAACCTATACATCTCTAATGAGCAAGTCTGTGGCACTGGTGGCAAGAAAAAATTCCCACAGATGACACGAGGGAGAAACCTTAGAGGAACCAGACTCAAAAGGGGAACCCATCCTCATTTGGGTGACATCAAATAAAATAAAAACTGTGTAACAGTAAATTTACTCTAAAATGAAGTCTATTTGTTATTGTAAGTGTAATGGAAATTCATTTCTAATTCTGTCTATTCTTGTCACTCAAGAATGACTTGCTATCTTCAGAAGTTTTCTTCCAAGGAACTGATTGTGGATTTTAGGAGATCCAAAACACCAGTGGCCCCTGTTTCCATCCAGGGTGTCAACGTGGAAATGGTGGAGGATTACAAATAGTTTAGTTAAGGACTACAATTATCATTATAGTTATATGACAGCAAACCAGACTTCATGTTAAAACCATAGTGACTATAGGACACTTACTTGTGTAACCCCAGTGGGTGGGTTACAGTCTACAACCCGAATTCCAGAAAAGTTGAGACTTAAATAAAATGAAAACTAACTTTGAAATCACATGAGCCATTTTGTTCACAACAGAACCCTGTCAACAAGTGAGCTCACGTAGATATCGCAGTGAGAACACAAATATCTCACATGTGTGATATCATACGTATTAGCTCACACTTACGTCATAGTGATGTCACACCTGTGATATCATATTGTGATAACTGTGATATCACTGAGCATTTGCGATGAAGTTGAAATCAAAGAAAAATGGCAGAATATAGTTAAAGTTCCGGAAAGGTAGGCTAATAAAGAGCTCATTTGAGCCCTTTGTATATAAATTTGTAGCCAAATGATGTGTATAAATTATCGCGTCAAACTGTGGAATGTGTTGGAATATTCTTTATCCAACTGTATGCCAATTACATAGCACTTTAGCTTTATAAATATATTAACGTTGAGCGATAATAAGAGGATTATTATCAGTAGCTAATATACATTAACATGTTAGCCAAGTATAAATCGTTTGAATCGTTAGCACACTGATTTTGTCTTAGTATGCTGTACGGCCTGTATCACGATACTACATAACTTTTACGATGAGGTATTATTAATTATTTAATTCTTACACAACATTTTGGTCCAAATTTGGGTATGACCTATTTTACTTTTTGGATTTATTCATTTCATTTGTCCCTGTGTTTTCAGGTTTTTACTTAGTTAATAGTGAGGCAGTCTATCAAAATCAGGCAGCTGTCGGCAATTATACAATGGAGATAGGGGCCAAATAACAAATAATAATTATATTATATAATAATAGTTTTAATCATAATTAATCTAATGGTTAAAAAATATACTTTATACACAGGAGTCGAAAGGACAAATATTTGTTTCTGAACTTTATTATTTGGTTTGTATAATACTGTGAAAACAATTATATTTATTGTATTACAACTGTGATGGCCTGGTGGTAGGGTGCTGGATTACTGATCCCAAGGTCGGGGGTTCAAGCCCCGCTATCAGCGGGTTGTCACTGCTGTCCCCCCAGTGCAGCT
>JBCNYH010104417.1:0-10067 GCA_039654325.1 Tandanus tandanus | reverse complement strand
TATATATAAGTTTTAATTTTACATGCACAAATATGCAAGATATCCTCTTATAACTTATATTTGTGACAAATAACACCCATGCACCTTTAGATAATGTGTTTCATGATGATAAGCTCTGCTTGGTGATAAGTATAAAGTCATACGTAACTGTCATATGAAGATTCATGATATGGGTTAATTTATATTACAAGATAAATTCGTATTTGACTTTCAATTTAAACAGCTGTTGGAATTCCCATTACTTTAAAACACATGCTGTAATCTCAGAAGTAGGTGTATGGTTAAGAAATACTGGTCAAGTCTTCGGAATAGGGTGGTGGCTTATTTTTTCGAAACAATAAATGCTGTTTAAAGGATGTGTCACTCTACAATCACCTCATTACAAGAAAAGATGTGAATTCAACTTGAAGTGAAAGATATATGTATGAGGGGTTAGCGGAAAAGTTGTGTTCACAACAACAGCTTTTCTTAAAAACCTTAAACTGATGATGGATGCACTTGTGACTGATGATGGGCTTAGGGACCTGTATTAGGCTGTGGAGGACAGAGAGATTTGAGAGACATGTCTCAATTAGTCGATCTGAGCTAAAATCAGCTAGATTTTATAGTATTTAATCCCATACTAGGATCCTATACAGTGATCCCAAAAAGTAAGGCACCAGCAAGCAAAAGGTTATAGAGCCCAAAATGTTTTATGAAGCACTAAGCAAAACAATTTAAACAAGAGCGTACACCCTGGCACTTGCAATTGAAAACTGAAAATATCCTTACTCTGATGTGGTTGGACCTCCTTGGGACCCAAAAATATGTCATTAGGTTTGTCACTAAAAGAATTTCTGCAAACTCTTTAGAATGTAAAGACAAGATGTGGTAGAGAGGCATGGTGGCATAGTGATCTGCATGTCCACCTCACAGCATGAAGGTCCTGGGTTTGGCTCAGCGTGGCCATTTCTGTGTGCAGTTTGAATGTTTTCCCCGGGCTTGTGTGGGTTTCCTCCAGGTACTCCGTTTTCCTCCCACAGTCCAAAGACATGCACATTAGGCTAATTGGGTCTTCCAAATTGTCCCTAGACATGAGTGTGAATGGTTGTGTGTGTTGACCCTCCTCTGTTAAAGTAAAAAATATATCCTGGTGTCAACAAGCATTTATGTTTGATTTATTTCTATATAACAGCACTGTAAATATACAAAGTGATTTATTTTCATTTTTAACTATAGTCACAAGTGATTAAATTCTTCATTATTAACCGCACGTGTGTGTGTGTGTGTGTGTGTGTGTGTGTGTGTGTGTGTGTGTGTGTGTGTGTGTGTGTGTGTGTGTGATGCAGAGACCTTCAACAAAGTCACAAAATGGCTGTGGTGTATTTGGTATAAATAGTTTCTCATCATGTGACTCCTTCTACTCTACTTACTTGGTACATGCCAGGTAAGTAGAGGCAGCGGTGAGTGTATTTTTATAATTTGGAGATATGGGAACTATGGGGCTATTTTCAGCTTTTTATAATTTATATAACTAGCCTTTTTATCATCACTACTGCGCTGTTTGGAAGTTATAAACTGATCATATGCATCGTACAATGCACACCCCTTTATCTGTTAGACAAGTGATTTCTCTTTGCACTTTGAGGTTTTTCATAATGCTTACTATTTCATGACATGCAGGTCAATAAATTACAAGGAGTAAGTGTGGTCTAGTGGTTCCCCATCACATTATCACACTCTGCTCTCCTGAGTTTCTGGAATTCACTGGATTCTGCTAACACACATACACTATTCAATATTAGTCTTTCTTCTTTTCCCTGTATCTGTTCTAAGTGAGACCTCCTTTCTTTATTAGGTCTGGACCTGCACAACATGCCACCCAATCCAGAATGGAGCTGGAGCCCCGAAGTGTTCATTTATCACAATTTTGCTCCTGTATTGCTGTGTACTGGCTTGCGGTAGCTGATGCATCAGGTAAAAAACAATCACACTAACTCACAAAACCAAAAACAGGCCAGAACCCACCTACCCTTAAGCACTTATCACACCCTGTTGTGTACTACACTCCCTCTGAACCACAAGCACCACTCGACCAACTAGTAATAAAGATACAAACCTATCTCTCTCACTCACTCATTTGCTGAACCACTTAATCCTACTTGGGTCGTGGGAGGCTGGAACCACTCTCAGCTGACACTGGACAAAGGCACCCATAACCATTCACATTCACATTCACACCCAGGGACAATTTAAAACAGTCAGTTAGCCTAAGGTGCATGTCTTTGGACTGTGGGAGGAACCAGAGTAGGGTGCAGCAGCCTAAGCAGTGAGGTCCAGACGTCCCTCTCCCCAGCCACTTCCTCCAGCTCCTCCGGGGGGACACCGAGGCGTTCCCAGGCCAGCCAAGAGACATAGTCCCTCCATCGTGTTCTGGGTCGACCCCGGGGTCTCTTCCCGGTTGGACATGCCCGAAACACCACACCAGGAAGGCATTCTAATCAGATGCCCGAGCCATCTCAACTGGCTCCTCTCAAGCAGCGGTTCTACTTTGAGCTCCTCCCGGATGGCTGAGCTTCTCACCCTATCTCTAAGGGAAAGCCCACCACCCTGCGAAGGAAGCTCATTCCAGCTGCCTGTATCTGCGATCATGCAAGTGCAAGTGAATATTTTGTGGTTTGAATACATATATTGTGCGAAAGACACTAGAAGGATGATTTGCAAGTAATTTGTGATTGGTCATGTCACATTTTGTTCGCTTTTTGTTCTCAAACTATTGGCTTTTTATTCCCATGCTATTAGCGCAAACAAAATGTACGGAATATGGTGGATGCCAGCAAGTCACTAACTTGTCGCTTTTCCTTGCAGACAAAAAATGTGATCACCCCTAACCACTATGCCACCATACCTCCCAAGATACAAACCTCAAAGGCAGAATATTATTTCATCTGGACAGAGCTCTAGACAAATGATTTTTTTTTTTTAATGTGTAACTAACACACATATTTGCTGTAATGGAAAGAAAATGGCTTGATATAACAACAATTTAAATCATTGAGTAAGATATGTTGTATTTGTAATATTTCACTTAAAGTTTAATTACATCCTAAAACAGATTTTTTAAATAAACAGTTTAAATTAGCAGGGCAGCACAGTGGTGAAGTGATTATCATATCTGCCTCAAAGCAAGAAGGTCCTGGATTTAGCGAGGGCATTTTCTGTGTGGAGTTTGTATGTTCTCTCCATGCTTGCATGGGTTTCCTCCAGGTACTCAGTCCAAAGAAATGCACATAAGGTTAATTGGCTGTCCCGAATTGCCCCTAGGTGTAAGAGTGAATGGTTGTGTGTGTGTTGGCCTTGCAATGGTCTGGCGGGTTGTTCAGGGTTTACACCACCCCACGCTCTATAGCATCCTGCAGAGTTTAGCAAGATGGCCTCCACCCCTGAGCACCCTTTAGAGCACCCCCCAGAGGTCAACAGGGCAAATTACACTTTCAAGCACTTTCCAGAGGCCTACAGAACACATTTCAGAACCCTCTCCAGAAGCTGACAGGGTGTTCTGCACTCCAGAACACTCCCCAAAGCACCCTGCAGAAGCTGAGAGGGCAGCATGTGCTCTCAAGAGCTTTCCAGACACCAACAGGGTGGCCTGCACTCCCAAGATTCCGCCACCTGCTACTCTTAGAGAAGATATATCTGCTCCTCCAGATGATCATAAGGAGGACTTAGCTTTTCTGCATGCAAGCCTTGTTGAGAGTCCAAACAAGGATGATGACCTGGATATAGCGACGACCCTCATGTGCCACCAGGCTTGCAAAGAAGTCAACTTGTCTGCCACAGGCCACCCAGACATCCTGCACACCCTAGAATCCATTGAGGACAAATTGGTGGCCTCAAATGCTCAAGGACAAGAGTGCTTACTTCCAGAATTGCTGAGAAGGACAACAAGTCCCAGCATGCACGTCAAGAGTGTACAGGCACAATAGAGCAAAACACAGCTAAGGCAGATCTACCCACTAATCATATGTGTTACTTGAGAACCTGTAAAGTTGCCAATTTTACTGACCCATGTTTATTATTTTAGGTCCCTTTTTTATTGTGTGACCCAGTTTTCCTTATCGTTACTAATTACCTGTCTGGTCTGTATTGTTATATTTATATGTATGATTTCTGCCTGTCTCATTACTTTTGGATTATCTCTACTGGGTGGTTCACCCAATAAGTGTCCCAAGTCAGTGAGAGTGATCTGTGTTTTGAATTTTTGGTCTGGCTTTAATCATGAATAAATTTTAATCTGTATATTGCATTCCTGCATTTCCCTGTTATACACAAGTGTGACATCCATGATATCAGTGGCATATCCCAGGAGGAGTCAGGTATGCTCAAAGTGGAAAAAATAACACTGGACCACATTCTTTACTGCAGTAATAATAGTAATAATAGTCAACATTATAACAAGAAAGTCCACTTTCCACACACCATCTGAACGTTGCATTTTCTTCACTTCTTCCTGTTCATGATTCTCTGCATACAGCTTACACATGAGAGAAACAAGCAATAGGTCCTCTACTCCATCAAAAAAGCATTTAAAAATGCTGTTCATATTTGAACTTTTTGTGTGCTGTGATTGGTCAAGTAGAAATATCTTTTGTCAAGCATTTGTCAAGGTTGGGAAAGAAAGGAAATATACACTGAAAGTAACATGGAGGATATTGTGTTTTTTTTCTCATAAAATTGAATGGGAAACTTTGTTTTGAAACTGAATTTTTCATGTACTAATCTTCTCACTTCCTTATAATGGTATAACTCTTATAGATTGATTAGAGTAAATAAAGCCTTTATAACATATATAAAACATTCACTGTGTTAGGTTTGCATGAGTCCTGACCTTGGTGTCACAAATAAAGCTGTCAGCAGTGTTGCAAATTCCCAAACTTGTCTTTATGACTACATATCCATGGTAACAGTTCAGTTCATTATGATGAGTACGTTTGTGCTGCATAAGTAAGTCATACTGCATTCTGCATTTAGTAAGTCATACTGAACTAAGACATTATTTGTCAAATTAAACACTAAAGATAAGCTTGATAAATATCTCGAGTGTGTTGTTTTTTCAGTCGTGTCCCACCCATCTATAATTTACATAGAATCTGTTTTGTAAAGTAAAAGAGGAGGAGGAGAAAGAGAAGAAAGTTTGCATCTAGACAAGTTTAAAAGAAGATAAACAGTAACTCACTCAGACAGAACCTCACAAATGTCTCTGAGAGATAGTGATAAATAAACACTACAGCGCCGATAAATCACCTCCTTCTCATGCTTCAGGTATGTTTTAGTAATTTACTGAAATACTTTACTCATTTCGTAACACTTCGTAAACTAAATGTCTGTAGAGCTTGACACATGGCATAATGAATGTTTTAATATACTTGTTCTCAAGAGCACAGCTGTACAGAGATCTTTACACCAGCGGGTAATTTAGAGTAAAAAACAGCCCAAAGTTTCAGAAATACAGACTACAGCATAATCATAAGCATAATAGCATAATAAGTTAAAGTGCTTAACATTTAAAATATTAAAAGATTTAAATAATTTTTAGAAAATAAAGCACATCAAATGACCAATAAGCTCTAATGAACATAAAATACATCTATGAGGATTACTACAGTCATGAAAATCTCTAATGTATAAAATTAATGTTATTGTATAACTCAGCACAAGCACTAAGTTAACTACTAAGTTAAGCTAACTGAATTAAGAAAAACATTTTCTACAGGCTGAACTGTGGATTTTAAATAGAATGGCAGCAAATTTAACAAATCATACTTATTTACTAACCACATACGTTTTACTGTAGATATAGAATTTTAACTGTTGACTAACTGCTGGACTCATTTTATAGCGACACTACACCCAAAACTTTTTTTCTCCCATATAAAACCGTGTTATTAATAAAACTTCAAATGTTGAACAGTAATGAAGACTGAAAATGCAAACAGAAATACAATACTGTAATTTAATAAATAGCTCACTCTTAATTTAGCATTTGTGATTTTTCTCTTGTACAATAATTTTGTAATCCTGTTTAGCATGCAAATATTCAGAAAACTTGATGTTCCTAAACTTGAACATCAGCACTGATTAAAAATATTTTTTATAAAAATACAAAGCTGTCTAAGTGAATACTGTAATACAGTAAATAAAAAAAGATAGAATACCCCCGGGCTGCAACAAGATCCAACTGCCTAGGATGACTATGGGTGGATTATCAAAAATAATTAATAAGTTAAATTATCTCTCCTTCAAAAATACTGGACCTGGATTGTTTTACTTCATGCACATCTTCAGGTGGTACACTATAATTGTGTGAAGTGTCATCAAAATCCATCCAACACTTTAGGAGTTACACTTACAAGCTTCCATGGACAGACAAACAACTTTGTTTGCAGGGATTTAAATCACGGTTCAAACTTATAGTCTAAAAGCAGGCAAAGTTTATTTGAGAAGACTTACAAAATTTCCTAGACAAAACAGTAATCAAAATTTAGGAGGCAAGCAAAGATCAAAACATCGAAAGCAATAACAAAAACAAAGGCTTGGTATGCACTGGTAATGAGACACAGGAGCAATACTTCATACTGAGCAAGTGTAAACTAATATACAGGTGAAACTTGAAAAATTTGAATATTGTGCAAAAGTTAATGTATTTCAGTAATTCAACTTAAAAGGTATAACTAATATATTATATAGACTCATTACATGCAAAGTGAAATATTTCAAGCCTTTATTTGTTATAATTTTAATGATTATTGCTTACAGCTTATGAAAACCCCAAAGACCTTGGTTTCCAAATGAGATGCAAAATTTGCTCTCATCAGAAGAGCACTTTGGACCACTGAGCAACAGACCAGTTCTTTTTTTCTTTAGCCCAGAAATGACGCTTCTGACGTTGTTTGATGTTCAGGAGCGGCTTGACGAGGAACACGACATTTGAAGCCCATGTCCAAAAGCTCCCCCACACTTTTGAATGGCCTTTCCTGACAATCCTCTCCAGGCTGCGCTCATCCCTGCTGCTTGTGCACCTCCCCCCCCCCACTTTTCCCTTCTACTTAACTTTCTATTAATGTGCTTTGATAAAGCACTTTGAGAACATCCGACTTCTTCTGCAATTATCTTTTGAGGCTTTCCCTCCTTGTGGAGGGGGTCAATGATGGTTTTCTGCACAACTGCCAGGTCAGCAGTCTTCCCCATGATTGTGAATTCTACTGAACCAGACTGAGAGATCATTTAACGGCTCAGAAACCCTTTGCAGGTGTTTTGGATTAAATAGCTGATTAGAGTGTGACACTTTGAACCTACAATACTGAACCTTTATACACTATATTCTAATTTTCTGAGATTTTGGATTTGTGGTTTTCATAAGCTGTAAGCCATAATCATCAAAATTATAACAAATAAAGTCTTGAAATATTTCACTTTGCATGTAATGAGTCTACATAATATATTAGTTTTACATTTTAAGTTGAATGACTGAAAAAAATTAACTTTGTCACGATATTTGAATTTTTCGAGTTTCACCTGTAGTACAGGTAATCAGTAGAATGGGAACCATGTGTACAGAACATGCCCTCTATACTCTAGAGGTATATTGCCTCTATAGTATATTGCCTCTTAGGGATGCCAAAACATGTGGAACACATGGCTGTAAACCTTTTCAGCTGTTTCAAAAGCAGAAAGGAGGCCAGGCAGTGCAATGAGCCAAGGGAATCAACCACTATGATGGCGTTAAAGCCTCTAGAGGCAGATCAGTAAAAAGGTAATGTTGATGAGAGACCATGGGCAATGTAGCACAGAGAGAAGGAGATGCTCCCCATTGGAGTGGGCACACATTAGCATACATGGCGAGCCAGATTCTCATCCATCTGTGACCACCAGCATTTCTGCTTGAGCAGGTCACAGGTGCAAGAGATGCCAGGATGCTTAAAGCCAGGAGCAGTGTAGGCCCAGATGATGAGATGAAAATGTAGTCTTGGAAGCACATAGGTGTGGCCAGAAGAACACTCCTCAGACACGTGGTATAGTCCTGATCTCCTCATCAAGCTTCTATTCCAAAGAATTTATGAAGCAGTGAGGTAGAATGGGTTCTAGTTGGACAGGGTCAGGGAGAAGAGAAGAATTAACATGACAAGGTGTTCTCTTTGGTGCCTGGATGATAGAAGACTAAGTTAAAGCAAAACATAAACAAAGTCTATCAAGGTTGTCTGGGGTTAAGTTTCTTGGGCTTATTGAGGTTATTGTGGTCATTGAATACAATAAATGGATGCTTGGCACCCTCCAGCCAATGCCACCACTCCTACAAGGAGAGTATGTTAGCCAGCAGCTCATGGTCTCCCATGACATAGTTCCTCTTGACAGATAGGGGATTATGGGTGAAGTAAGCAACTGAATATTGAGTCTTTCTTCTTGCCCTAATCACTGTGTCTGAAGCATCCACCTTCATGATGAATTTCAGCTCTGGGTCTGGATGCTTGAGGATGGGCACAGTGGTGAAAGCTGCATTGAGGTCTTTAAATACTTGAGTAGCTTTATCAGTCCATACTAGCTTTTTCTTGCTGCCTTCTACCTAGAAAGTGAGCAGGCATGGTGCACAAGTTGTGAATTAAGTGCCTGTAGAAATGTACAAATCAGGAATCACTGAAGGTCTTTAGTGGTAACAAGTCGAGGCCAGGGGGTCACCACATTTATTTTCTACTTGTCCATGATGACCCCCTCAGGTCTGATGATGTACCCCAGGAATGCTACTCAGGTGGTGTGAAACTCGTACTTCTTGCTTTGGTGTGTAGCTGTTTTTTAGTAAATGCTGGCAAACTTCTTTCTCCTGCTGGATGTGAGTCTACAGAGAAGGCAAGTAAACCAGAATCTCATCAATGTAGGCAATGCCACTACAGCAGAGTGGATCCCTTAGGTGGTGATTAGAAGTGTGTTAGAAAAGCGACTGACAATTCATGGCTGTCTTTATTCTCAAAATGTTCTCAAATTTGTCAACTTTGTGGCATCGCATTTTAGTTGCCTGGTTTGAGAACTCATTGCAAGAGCTTTCAAACATTCAAAATTTCTGCGAATGTTGCAAAATGAGGCTCTGATACAGGGTAGTCTCAAACTCTTCTCAAACAGCACTGCAGATGATAGGGTGATGTAGTGATGAACAGCCTGATGTTCTTAATATGAACCATGCTGACCTGTAGTCAAAGCAACGTGGTAACATGGTGACTTGACTTCCCTTGATGGGGCCTCTGTCCACAGCACTGATACAGTGAGGTGTGGTGAGCTTGACTAAAGGGATTTAGTGTTCCTCAGCTGTGGCTTAATGAATGATGTTGGCAGATGTTCCCGAGTCACTAAAGGCTGCAAGGACAAGAGATCCTTTTAATAACTAGACTGTTATGGATACAGTCAGTCGGTTGGTTGAAGGAAGAGTTACTAAGGTGTTAGATGTGGTGACTGGAGTCCCTCCCCTCCTTCCCTGCATAATACAAGGTGAACACAGGTGTAGACCAATTCTCGCAATTACACTGTTCTTATTCTCTCTCTGACAATTTAATTGCATAGGCTCAGGAGCATCAAACACAATCCAGATTTGTAATCAGAAAGCAGGCAGTTAACTTGAGCAAACCAACAAAATATCTGACACAAAACAGTAATCAAAATAAGGAGGTATGCAAATGTCAAAACACTGAACCCAGGTAATAAGTGGAATGGAACCCAGGTGTGCAGAGCATGTGACATGTCATGTGATGGGTGCATCAATAGTCAGGTGACTAAAATTAGTGCAGTGTATGCAAGGAAGCGTAGTGCGAGTTTTGAGGGTGCTGTGAGGAAGTTGTGGCACAAGGTATATTATTATTTATGGAAAAAGTTTAATCAATAATTAATGTCTTTGCTTCTTCTATTCAATTCAATTCAGTTTTATTTGTATAACGCTTTTTACAATTGACATTGTCACAAAGCAGCTTAACATAGTAAAAGTAATTTAAGGAGGAATTTAAACATTTTTCTACAACCCCCTACACAACCCCCTACACATCCCTAAT
>JBCNYH010104336.1:0-10070 GCA_039654325.1 Tandanus tandanus | reverse complement strand
GACCTCACTGCTTAGGCTGCTGCCCCCGCAACCCGACCCCGGAAGAAGCGGAAGAAAATGAATGAATGAATGAATGATGAATATGGTATTAGAGTAATCTATTGCTAAATTGCTAAAGCTGAGAGATGCTCCTCCTGACAGTGATCACGTAAACTTACATGTGCCTGGTAGAAGAAACCAGGTTGACACTGAATGAGGAACTCAGAGTTCTATTTGTAGGTTACTGTATTCTGAAAGTAGTGTGATATAATGGCCTGCTACTTGCCCACACGTTAACATCTTAACTTTGACCTGGGTCTGACCTGCTCTGATGGCTGTACTGAAGCTTAGACACGGAGGAGCAGAGGGTCTCATTCTCTATTCCTTCAGGCTCGGTTAGTCAGAATGGAGCACATACCACCCACACAGGTATAACAATTTAGTGTCAGATACACATAGAGTACATAAGAAAATGTGTACACTTTCCTTCCCGCATTAACATAAAACATGCTTTTGGGTCACTTGTACAAAGTAGGGAAGCACACTAGAGATTATATTATTTGATTTTTAATTTTAAAGAGTGTCTTGTCATTTCTCTGCACCATTTCTGTTTCTTATAACCAGATTACTATGAAACTTGATCACCATCTTTAACCAGGAAGAACTTTGGCAAAACAGTAATACCCAGTGGTTCTCATATGAGGATCTTCCCAGGTGCACCCCGAACAACTCGCAAGATCATCACAAGGCAAACACACCAAGCCGTAAATTACCAGGTTTTTTTGTTTTTTGATCCTTTTTTTTAATTAATTGAACTCTCATAAACTTTAACATTTAATGTAGTTCTTGGGTTTTTTGCAGTTTCTCTAAGATTTGCAAGGTCTGACCTTGAGGTGAATTTTCTGGGACATCCACTCCTGGGAAGATTATCAGCTGTCTTAAATGTTTTCAACTTGTGAATAATCTTCCACACTGTGGAATGATGGACATCACATTGTTTAGAAATGGCCTTAAAACCCTTCTGAGATTGATGGGCAGCAACCACTGGTCATTGTTTATGTCTTTCCTCCTTGGCATTGTGTTAACATGCCAGAACTACCGTTTTTATAGAGGGGGTCACACTTGCTGATGATCAGATAATTAGGTGCATTGATCTGCAATACCAGCCTGCTCATGACTTTATTAATTCCTATACAAGCAGTAAGAACGTACTTCTACATTTTGGCAGAATTTTGGTTAAACTAGAAGCAATTTATTACTCATTTATAGATAAACAAAAAAGCTCTTTCGTATGAGTCCAACATAAAGTCTCTATCATAAGCAGTTCTAAAGATATTTAAAAATTAATGTTTTCCTAGCAACCTCTGCTTACTCCAGTAACCAGACCCACACAGCTCGAAAGCCTGTCTAAAGACCTTTCATATGGACCAAACATCAACTCTCTATTATAAGTAGTTGAGGTATGTAAAAACAAATTTTTTTTACTATAGTAACCAAATCCACATTTTCATATGAACCTAATAACAAATGTCTGTCACAAGTGGCTGTGGAGATACAACGGAAGTGAGCAAGGGTCATGGTGGGACATCATGACAGACAGAGTGACAAAGGGACACCGAGTCCGGCTGCCGACTACACCACTAAGTGATCTTCCCATTACATGGGACAACCCTTAATAAATAATGATACAGTGAAATACGCCATGTGTTGTTAGGCATCTGAGGTTGTACATAATTTTAAGACATGGTAAGGACCAGATTTTTTTATTATAATCTGACACGTAAAACCACAGAATTATTTTTTTTTTCACATGAATGTACATCTCACTCAGCATACTACTACAGTTATTTACCCTGTCCAAACATTTTTTTTTACTATTTTTATATATTCCTGCATAATAATGTAGGACCCTTTAAAAAGGTTATTTCATGTTTTGTTTGTTTTTCCAGTTTTATTTGACAAGTGTATAAAATATATTGTATTTACTACAAAGAACATAATGCTGTATGTTTGCTGCTTGAACTTGTAAAAAAAAAAGCTATATGGCGTGACCAATACGGCGTAGGTTTGGGTGGGGTGATGTGCATCCAGCCAATTAGGATATAAGAAGCCTTAATGTAGTATTTTCTGCAATCTGTTGCATAAAGAGGGCGAGAGAAGAAAAAGATGTTAGGCATGTAGGCTCCAGAGACTTTTTTGTTAAACCCCCCAAACAAAAACAAAGTTGGGGGTGTAAGGGGGTATATGGGTATCACTGTATCCAGCTGTCTATCTGTTCAATGGAGATTTTAAGCGCAACTCCTCCTAAACTGCTTAATGGATTTTGATGAAACTTTACACAGTTGTAGTGTACCACCTGAACATGTGCACAAAATAAAATAATCCGGGTCTGATGTTTTGAAGGGGAGAAAATTCAACTTAATCAATTCTCTATTTTAAAATATGATGAGAGGCTTATAAGCACAACTCCTCCTAAACTCACTCATTCACTCACTCTCTCACTCAATTATCAAACCGCATAATCCTAATTAGGGTCGCAGGGAGGCTGGAGCCTATCTCAGCCGACATTGGGCAAAGGTGGGGTACACCCTGAACAGCTCACCTGACCATTGCAGGGCAACATACACAACCATTCACACTCACACTCACACCTAGGGGCAATTTGGAACAAAATATCCTAATAATGCCATATCAATATAATATTTCCTTTCACTAGATATCTGTAAAAGGTTGTAGAACATGTATTGCAAACAATGTTGAAAAAGTTTAATGACTAATTTCATTAATAGTTTCAACAAACAGTTGTGAGCAACAGCAGCCAGGAGCAACTTCAGCAGTGAACTACCACACATTACACCTGAAGATAATGCTGAGTGCAAAACCAGTGGCGTCTAGAATATACTGTTGTGCTGTGGTCAGTATATGAAGGTCTCTTCCTCTGCCTACACAGTGCTGTGTGTATTCGCCTGGGTAAAGGGTCAGTTTTCAGTGACAGGACAGTTTTAGTGATTCACTGAGTGGCTGTTTCAGTGCCAACACAAAAATACTATTTCCTTTTATCCTCTCTGACTTTATTAATTATTTAAGAAATGTAAATTTTCACTTGGAGGAGATTTTGTTGCATTATTTAATATCTTCGCCACAAACCCAGTTTTTATTTACATTATTACTGAATGTGAGATGAGAATCCGGGTCACAAAAATACACAAATACACAGAAACTTATATAAACTTAAAACTTTAAAAGATACACCATTCAGCCATAACATTAAAACCACCTGTCTATTTTTGTGTTGGTTCCACTTGTGCCACCACAACAGTTCTAACCCATGACAGCATGGACTCTTCAAGACCCTGGAGGAGGTGCAGTGGTATCTGGCACCAAGCAGGTCGCAGCACACCCTTTAATTCCTGTAAGTTGAAGGTACAGTTTACATGGTTTGGACTAGTTTGTCCAGCACATCCCACAGATGGGGAATTTGGAGGCTAATTTCCCCTCAAATCATTTCTGAATAGATTTTGTAGTATGGAAGGGTGCATAATCCTGGTGAAAGAGGCTACTGCCCTGCTCTTCTGTGGGATCAGACCACACAGGCCAGCATTCACTCCCCATGTGCATCAGTTGTCAAAGGCCAGCCATGTCTCTCACTGTCTGTCGTGAAAAGCATGTAAAAGAACCAGGGTCCAGGGTGTACTCTGCCCTCGCCCAGAGTCGGCTAAGATGGGCGCCAGCCTCCCCGCAACCCTCATTAGGATTAAGCGGTTCAGAAAATGAATAAATGAATTTTTAACTCTGTAAACTTCCAAGACACATCTTGACTCTTGTAAATACTTGTTAATTTTACTGTTGTTACCAAATAATTCCTACGAGTTGCTGAATATGAATAAGATGAATTATGAAATAGTTTGTGGGAAGTTTGAGGGATTACAAGAACACAGAGTCACTATACCAAGAAAAGATTTAAAAAGCAGAGACCTTAAGTGTGAAGGAAAGACAATTAATTCACTCATATAACAACAATATAAATCTACAGTCATGTTCATGATGCACAGATCAACAGACTGTGGAAAAAATGTGACGATGAAAGAATGTAAGTGTCTGTGTTTCTGTGTTATGTTTCATAAGTCCCCTAAATTCATTAAACCTATTTATGCATTCAGATGTTTCAGGCCTGAGGGTAACTACTGCAGCTGAAATTAATAAATGCTGCAAAGCTTCCATTACCTCAATAGGCATCTGTATTCAGACTGGGTATGCAGAGTGTATGTCTAGGAAAAACCACATGCATCAGAGATTAGTTATTACACAAATATAAATTATATGCAGGAAGCTGCAGGCGAATCTTTGCATTCCTCTGCTTTCAAATGGAGAAAATCCAATATCACACTTTAATGCGCTTTAATTGTACATTATTTTAATTTTTTTCCCCCAATTCTTTTATGAGCATACCTGCAAAATGACAACAATATAAAACAGCCATGTGAAAAAATAAGTACACCCCATGTAAACTGTTGAGTTTGTAAAATATTTGAAGAAGCAGACATTGCATCCTCTTTGATACAGTGGCTACAGATGAAGGTGATATACTCCAACAAACGACACATAACGTTGGCATGTTGTTTTCCTTTTATAATTGAAATTACAAACAAAAAAAGGAGATGAGTCACATGGGAAAAATAACCCTCTTACAGTCACTCTTACATTTATCACAGCTTCAATACCATAAAATTAGAATCAGGAGTTCCAGATTAGGTGCCACCAATTAGAGCTTCGGTGGTGTAGTAGTTAGCACATCTGCCTCAGCAACGAGGTAATGGGTTCGAGTCCCTGGCTTGGGCTTTTCTGTGTGGAGTTCGCATGTTCTCCCTGTGCTTCTGTGAGTTTCCTCTGGGTAATCCAGTTTCCTCCGACAGTCCAAAGACATACATAGTATGCTTATTGGCTGTTTCAAATTTCCTCTGTGCCACTGGATGTAGGTGCGTTGTCTTATTCATAGCTGACATCCACAGAATGGTGTTCTCTTTGCTATATACTCTGTATGTGTGGTGTTCTCTAGCCACAGAAAAGTTGTAGATACCTAAGGGTCTTGCAAGGGATTATAAAAATATTAAAAAATATAATTCAGCTGTAAGGAAAATCATCTACAAACATATGATGTGAAAGACGTCTCCAAGAACCTTAACATTTCATTATAGGATCTGCAGGTAACTTGTAATAGCTGGTGTTAAAGTGTATATGTCTACATCAGAAAGTCGTTATCAGAAAGAGATTGGACAAGTTTGACCTGGTTGGGAGAAGTCACAGGAAAAAGCCTTGCTCTAAAAAAAAAATAATAATAATGAAAATTAAAAAAAAAATTTAAGTAAAAATTAAAAAATAAAGCAAGACTCAAGTCTACCAGTGAACATAAAGACAAAGAACAGGCCATTTAGAATATTGTGCTCTGAACAGATGAATAAAATAATAATTAGAGTTGTTTGGCCAAAGTAATAATACAGCCATTGTTTAGGAGAAGAATCTCATGCCAGGTATGAAGCATGGTGTAAATGTTATGGTTTGGGGTTGCTTCACTGCCTCAGATACTGAGCAGTTTGCAGACATTGATTTAGCCATGCATTTTGCATCGTATCAAAGAGTTATTGAAGATAAGGTTAGGCCTTTTTTTGAATGTTGAAGGTGAACCAGAGGTGAATCTTTCAACAGGATAATAATCCTGAGCGCAATTAGCAAGTGCACCAAGAAATTCCGAAAAAAATGGAGTTGTGCAATGGGACCAGATATAAACCCCTCTGAAATCTTGTGGGGGATTTTAAAAGTGAAGTAGATGCAAGAAAACCCTCAGTCATCTGGAAACTGAGGGAAGAGCTGAAGCTGGTAGACAATTATGCAAGAGAAGAAGTTATTTCTACTAAAGGGGGCAACACTAGCTTCTGAAACCAGTGGTGTACTTACTTTCCCCCATAAGAATATCGCACCCTAATGTACTTCACAATACGATGAATTCAGTCTCTTTTAACTTTTCTCTTCTGTCAACTTTCTGGATGAATGCCTGATGTTTATTACTAAGAGAACGTGGACCATATATGGCTTCTTGAAAATATGTTTTCTGTTTAAACATCATCAAATCAGTCATCATGAGGCCACAGTCCAAATGTGAATCAAATACATTCACTACAGTGCGGCCAGAGTGCGAACATAGCCATGGAGTAAAAGGATTGACGTGTCACTGTAGCTCTGAAAGCAACTCCTCCATTTGTCAGATAAACACTGTCTTAACTATGTTCCATATATTGACTTCTGCTGTCAACTCTGACCATGAAAGCCTAGTATTAAGCTGGATTGGGTAAGTGCTTGGTTAAACTGTTTAATGAAATGCAATGTACCTGACTGAGTCAATTACAAGGCCTATAGACGCTGACATGCCACAAAATGTTCCAGGTAAAAATTAGAGTTGTCGCTTTTTTTTAATTGCACTTGAGCTTTGCTTTTATACACTGGAATAAATGCTTTTAAGCCAGGAGAGCGAGAAGAGTGACGCCGTAAAGCCTTTTCCTTAGGCAATTTATGTAGTGAAAAAAATTGCTACAGTAAGAGGATGGGGGAAAAAAACAACAAAAAAAACATCAGATGCTTCATTTGGCTCGAGTTAAAATAAAAGAAATAACTTACTGTTTACCCAGAAGACCTTTTTAGTGAGGTTGTTTAATTAATTTCAATTAATTATTAAATGATGTTCATTAATTAACCCATGGTGTGAGTGTGTGTGGGGGGGGGGGGTTAGTATCATGTAAGCAAAGAAACTAAGAACTAAATTTGTGTGTAGGATGGATTTATTGGGACTTGTAATGATGTGTGGAAAATATGGTGGTGCTTGAAAGTTTGAGAACCCTTTATAAGTTTTTATCTTTCTGCATAAATATGACCTAAAACATCATCAAATTTTTGCAGAATTCCTGAAGGTAGATAAAACGAACCCACTTCAATAAGACAAAAATTTGGTTATTTATTAATTAAGGAAAATCATCCGATATTACATATCACTGAGTGGTAAAAGTATGTGAACCTCTAGGATTATCAGTTACATTTAAAGGTGAAATGCGAGTCAGGTGTGAGTGAGTGGGTACCCTGTTTTATTTAAAGGTCAGGGATCTGGTAAAGTCTGATCTTCTCAATACATGTTTGTGGAAGTATGTCATGGCATAGAAAATTTGGATTTTACCAATCCATGCTCAGATAAATGGAGGTAAAGACCATGGAAGAAAAGACCATAGTTATCCTCTCCAGTAGTGGTCAACCAATAAAGATCAGTCCAAGAGCAAGGTGAGGTGTATAATGATCCAGGAGATCTAAAAGGAACCCTGGATAACTTTTAAGAGCTGCAAGAAGGAAGACCCTGCACTACAAAAAGAAGATTGTTGCCCTTGTACTGTTTGGTAAAGATCACATGGACAAGCAAGAAAGCTAATGGAAACAATGTTGTAGCTGGAAAAATTAAAAAGTATTTATTGGTTTAAATAAGAAGTTTTATCTTCAGAGAAAGGGAAACCCTGCATTCCAGCATAAGGACCTTATTCAATTTGTGAAACATGGTGGTGGTAGTATCATGGTTTTGGATTGTTTTGCTGCATCTGAGCCAGGACAGTTTGTTGTGATTGATGCAACAATGAATTCTGAATTATACCAGCAAATTCTAAAGGAAAATATCAAGACATCTGTCTGTGAACTGAATGTCAACAGAAAGTGTGTCAGGCAGCAAGACAAAAATCCTAAAAAATATAACATGTTCTACCAAAGAATTGTTAAAGAAGAATAAATGTATTGCTTTGAAATGGCCATGTCAAAGTCCTGAAATGTAGTGTGAGAAATTCATGTGATAAAACCCACAAACGTTCAAAGTTAAATCTGTACAGAGGAGTGAACTAAAACCCCTCCGAGTTGATGTGCAGGGCTGATCAACAGTTACCACAAACATCTGGTTAGAGTTATTACTTTTTACTTGTCTGAAGGTTGACATACTTCTGTCACTTACAGATATATAATATTGGATCATCTTCCTCAATAAACAAGTGACCAAGTGTAATAATTTGTCTCATTTGTTTAACTGAGTTCTCTTTATCTACTTTTAGGACGTGTGAAAATCTGCTTAGGGTTTAAATCATGCAGAAATATAGAAAACTCTTAATTGTTCACAAACTTTCAAGCACCAATGTATAATTGTATTAGATGTATTTAATTATTCTAATTTATTTTATTTTATTAATATATTGCTTTGATCTGCTTAAAATTTGTGAAGTAGTCTTTTTCCAAAGTATCATGTGAACCCGTGGCATTACTGTGAAAATATATTTTTCTTCAGGAATTCTGTATAACTACCTTTTGTAAACATTAGGAAACAGCTCTAGTATGAAAATCAACTATACAATGAATGAGGCACTGCACGGAAGACCAGGAGAAGAGAAGGGTAAAATCAATGACTGCAGAAACACTCATTACAGGTTCCAAACTGCACTGAACTGCCAAAATATGATGGCAATTTAGCAAAACAACATCACGCGGGGGCTTGATGGATATTCAGCAGAGTTTAATATGACAGCGGTGCAGTAAAAAAAATGTGAGTAGTAGGTTAAAACATGATGTGAATAGCTTGTAATAAGATTGTATTGAATGCAGTTCAAAAACATTGTGAAAGATCTTCGCCCAGATACCGCAGGCTCCACCCTCCCCACAACCCTAGTAGGATTTAACAGTTCGGCAAATGAATGAGAGGGTGAGTTAATGAGTAAATGATTCCAGACCAATCAGATGGTCATACTAATATATGAATATGAATAAACTAATATCACCAAGATAGTGAACCAATCAGATCACGCTGTTCTTGCGTAGTATATACTAATAAGATATATTTGGAAAATGACATACTTGACAAATGACATCCAGGCTCTAAGTAACTTTAAATGAAATAGTGGTTATTTAAGATTTTTATTTATTTTTTTTTACAGTTTTTATGTGTATCGACTCTGCTGATCTCTGCATCGATCAGCAGTTTCCACTGAGTGACGTCAGAGTTGCCAAACAAAACAGTCTTCGCATTTCCCTTTGTGGAATATCGAAGCATACGGCGCAGATTACAGAGTGCCGAAGTCTATTTTTGTTGTTGTAATCTTGGCCCATTTGTCATCGTCTACTGTTGTGGTGTGGCTTGTAAGAATGTGCATGTGAAGCATGAAGGTTGGCAGCCGACCAAGTTGTGCTCAGAACACTTCACATCTCAGGACTATGAAGTAGATTTATTTGTTGTGCAGTCTGCAGGGGAAGATAATCTGAAAAGTCATAGAAAGCTTAAAGGTGGAACCATCCCTTCTATTTTTGATCATATTAAAGCTGAAAGGGAAAAAAAAAACAAGCAGAGAAGAAACACAGGAGAATTGAGGCTGGCCTCTTGACTACTCTCCCAGGCCCCACAAAAGATGGGTTTGTATCCATCTTGTGAAGCATTCTGGGCATAAAGGAGCATTCGCGTGTCAACTTAACCTGAAAGTGAACGCCCAATGAAATTTAGCAGTGTTATGGCGAGCCATTTAGATTTACTAAGGAACCATTTTCAGTGAGAAGAGATTCATTCATTCATTCATTTTCTAAGCCCCTTTATCCTAATTAGGGTCGCGGGGAGGCTGGCGCTCATCTCAGTCGACTCTGGGCGAGGGCGGGTTACACACTCGACAGCTCGCCAGGCCATCACAGGGCCAACACTCACACAACCATTCACACTCACTCACACCACACGCCTAGGGGCGATTTGGAACCTCCAGTTAGCCTACTGTGCATGTTTTTGGGCTGTGGGAGGAAACTGGAGTACCCGAAGGAAACCCACGCAAGCAGAGGGAGAACATGAAAACTCCACAGAGAAACACCTGAGCCTGAAAATCGAACCCAGATCTTCTCGCTGTGAGGCGGACATGCTAACCACTGCGCCACCGTGCCGCCTCGAGAAGAGAGAGATTCACTAATAAGAATATAAGACCCCTGGGCAAGGTTTTAACCACAAGTGTGCCTCTGTCCACCCAGCAGTATAAATGGGTACCAGTAAAAAT
>JBCNYH010104235.1:0-10071 GCA_039654325.1 Tandanus tandanus | reverse complement strand
TTTGATTTATTTAGTCACCATGAACTATTAGCAACAAAAACATGACTAAATATTTTATGTAAGACTGGACCTTTAAGGACGGGCAGGATCTGTCTGAAATTGAGCTGGAAAACACTAAAAGTTTTGGCCAAATCTCCCAAAGGACTGGTTTCCAAGATTCATGCTTTACTACTTTATTCTGATTGCTCGGGCTATGGCTCTCTGAAGCTGCTGTGGGAGTGCGATCTGGAGGTGACATTTAGTCCTATAGTCTGGGACAAGATTTGTAACAGTATTTTTCCTAAATGTACTTAAATTTCTATACATGAACAAAACTTTAAATTTTTTCACTGGACTTACACACCCGGTCGCCTTTAGAGAATATTCCCTGACAGCTCCAATCTTTGTTATAAATGTAAATTACACAAAGGTACATTTATCCATTTGTTTTGGTCATGTGACCATATCTATACTTTTTGGAATGGGGTTCACTCAGTAATTCAGGAAGTCACTGGTAAACTATTTCCACTGTCTTTTTAATCATACTCCAGACAATTTTTTTGACACAGATATTAAATCTCTGTTAGTTATTCTTTTATTTTTGGCAACAAAAAAAAAATGCATTTTGCTACGGTGGTCAACTCCTCAAGTGCCAACAGTCGACGTGTTGATATTAGAGATATCGGCTCTTCTTCTGCTTGAGAAACTGACTCATGAGTTTAATCACAAATTGTACAGATTTTGCAGAATTTGGGAACCACTTCATTCCTTCCTACAGAAACTCTAATCCACCTCCTGCAGCTGGAAGATGAGGGCTGAATGTCCTCTTATATATTTCATGTGCTACTCATTTACGTGACTCCTGTGCTTTTTTTGTTTTGTTTTTATTAGTTTTTTTTCTATTTGCAGTGCTCTCTGCTAATTTGGGGTGGGATTTCTTTTTTGTTTTGTTTTTTTTGAAAAACCAAAAAAAAAAAGAGTATAAAAAAACGCAGACAAGCAGTTGTCAGCACGCGATTCGAAAAACAGGAACTACGTCACTGGTAGGAACTGAAGTTGCTGAATCCCCGCTGAACAATATTTACACTCACACCTAGGGGCAATCTAGAATAACCAGTTAGCCTAATGTGCAGATCTTTGTACTGTGGGAGGAAACCAGAGTACCCAGAAGAAATCCACGCAGGCACTGGAAGAACATGCAAACTCTACACAAAAACGCCCTTGCCAAGCCCAAGATTCGAATCCAGGACCTGTGAGGCAGATGCAATTCATCCAATCAAGTAAAATGTAATTTTATGTTCTTAATACATAAAATAGGAAAATAAATGAATGTGCTACCAAGAAGTTACACAAAACACACTCATTCATTTATTTTCTAATCCGCTTATTACTAATTAGGGTCGCGGGGAAGCTGGAGCCCATTTCAGCCCACTCTGGGTGAGGACAGGGACACCCTGTACAGCATGCCAGGCCATCACAGGGCCAACACACACACAACCATTCACACTCACACCTAGGGGCAACTGGAAACAGCCAATTAGACTACTGTGCATGTTTTTTTTTTGGAATGTGGGAGGAAACCGCAGTCAAAAAACACACACTTTATCAAATTATACTGACAAATTTTTATTATAAACATATTAAAGAATAGAATAAAAAATAACTATTAAAGATTACAAGAGTACAGAAGACACATTTCCAAATACACAAGACACAAGTACCAAGACACAGATACAAATACATACGTTGCATGTAACCTCACAATAGCAAAGCTAATATAAAAGCTAATATAAAAGCTATCTTATATTTAGGTTTTATATAAGATTTCTAGTATAAATGCTGCATTTGTGAGGTTAAGCCACAAGAGTGGTCTGAACAGTTAATAGACTGACTAACAAGGAGTAATCTTTTTGACCATCAGGATTTGAGCTTCTTTACCAAAGAGATCCAAGTACTGCAACACTGTTGGAAAAAGTGTGTAAATCGCAGGGGAGACTATGTTAAAAAAAAATAAACACACACACATGTGGTCAAATTCAACCACTGTATCATGGTCAGCCTATGGACTTTTTAGCCCACCCTCGTATTGTGTTTCAAGACACAAATTTAAGAAAAGTGCAGAAAAAAATGTACTAAGCATTCCATTCCATTGATAGATATGGTAACCATCACCAAAAGAACCATTTTACAAAAGCTCAAAGAAATGTAAATTTAAACGTATTGCAGTCACAAACATATACCTCAATATGCAAGTAAAACAATAATGACATTAAAAAAAAAAAAAACACACACACATACACCACTGTATCAACAGACAAGTACACGTTATGCTAGATAATTCATCAGACAGACCTTTTCAAATCTATTGCTGAGCAGTTAATGGGTACATGCTATTCAAGGGACCAATCATCATCAATCTTCAGCAGTTAGAATGCTGAAACCCTTACAACTCATTCCAACATCCCATTTTAAAGAATATTAAAAATATATGTTTTACATGCATCATGGAAATGAAATAAACATTCTTGAATAGATACTGACATTAAAATATTACAAAAATCCCATGGTGATTCTAAAGAGTTCAGTACAGCTTGGAAGTGCTTGTGTTGTTAAAATGTTAAAGAAATATCCTTCTAATCCATGAATAATCTCCTTTGCTTTTCAGCCAACTGTAGCTTCTGGTTGAATTAGAATTTCACTACTTTCTTACTGTAACGTTGTATGCTACAGGACCTCGGAATGTAAAACCTAGATAGAAGGTGACATTCTCATTGCCATAAGGAACTGAGTGTACATAAAGAGCATGAACTGGGAACTTCTTCATCTTAGGGCCCTCAAGGTACACAGTTCCATCCTCAGTCCAGCCGGTTACACGTTTGAGCACTTTAGCAATTTCTGGTGTTTTCCACAATTCCCCTCTGAACCATTTCATACGCTTTTCTGAAAGTGTGGAAAGTTTTGTGATACCTTCAATCTTACTCTTGTGGACAAATTTTTCATATCCAACTCCATTCCCCAAAAAGAAGTGGGTGTATATCCTCCTCTTTCTAGGGGGAATATCCTTCATTTTGGTCCAGTATGTATGCTGGAGGAATTTGAGTGCAGATAAAACAATTTCATATTTGTCTTCCTTTTCACGTTTAGTGTCCTGCTCCTCTGGCCAAAACAATAAGATGCACAAAAATAGAGCACTAGACAGGCATTTTGACTTGTCATGAGGGAAAAGGTTGCTGAGTTTTTGCAGATCACTTAGGGCAGCCAGTTTAATTGACTTGGCTGAAACTGTGCTCAATGCAAAGTGTGATGCTATGTAGTTGACAAGATCTACTTGGTGCATTTTGGCACCTATTGGATTCTTTGGATACAATGAAATTACATCCTCCAAATTTTTGACCTTGTCCTTGTCTTTCTGGTCGAGGATGGAAAAGATGGTTGTTATGTTTCCCCCACCAAGTTGGTAAATAATCATTCGTTTTTTGAAGGGAGTCATATTAGCTGGATTAGACTGCCAATGAGTAGCCACAGTGCTGAGTGAAGCCTCACTGAAAAATTTTGCATAAACAGAAGACTTGGTTACCAACCAGTGTTTTGGGTGAGTTACAGGCATTTCACTTATGGAGGTTTCTTCCTCATCTGTATTTAAGTCTGTCTGGAAATAACTCAGGTCTTCTGATATCCACTCCAATGCTTCCCGCATTGTGCACTGAAGTTTTTTGAGTTTGAAGTGAAAGTTTTGCCATGGTTTTTCAAGCTCCTTGGGAATGTAATCTGTGAGCAGGTATTTCAGGAACTCAGAATGACCATCAGTCTTGTTTGAAAATATGTTAAGTGAGGAAAGTAGCTTTAATAAGCTACATCCCACCTCTACAGCTGCAAAGAATCCTGAACTGTTCATTGTTTCACTATCTGCAACCGCTGCCTTCTCACATTCTTGGAAGCATTCAATGGCTTTAAGTGCTGTTTCAATGGCATCTGTTGTGTTCTCTGCTGTTTTGCAGGCCTTTTCCAAGACTTTACATTTCGTTGTAAACCAGCGTCTATACACCTGGCCTTTAGTGTCAAGAATGTAAGAGTTGTTAGGCATTTTACTTGCAGCAATGTCTGCCCAACGTTCTGCTTCTTCAAATCTTTCATGTCTGTAAGTCAGACGAGCTAGTTGCTGAGCAAATAATGCATCCTTGCTGAATCTTTTGTATGCTTCATTGAGAAGCTCAATTGCTTTTTCTGGCTTTTCATTTTCTCTTACATGTTCAATGAGAGGAGAGAAAAAGCTGTCCGATTCATCACCTTGGCTAATCCTGTAGCGTCTCATGAATAGTGCACGAAGGAACTTCATGTAATCTTCTCTACCAAACCTGTGTTCAAAAAGTACATCATTGTTGAGAAGATCAAGTGCAAGGTCACTTTGCTGTTGTTGATTTTCATTCAAAAGCTGATGGAGAATTTCCTTTGCAACCAGTGGATGGATGATTCTGATATATTTAATGTGGGTCCTTTCATCTCTCAAATGTATAAAGACCAGTTGAGCCTGCTCACTCAGAGAAACCTCAAATGCATGTTGTCGAAATCTGTCCACACGGATTGATAAAGCAAGAAGGGCTTCACAGTGTGACTGAGAAATAAAAGAATCGTGAACATAGGTGTTGAGCAGAGCTACATAGCGAATGAGCTGGGTGACAAGAGATGCATGATCAATGTTCTGTAGTAAATGCTTTACAAACTGCTTTACATATTTAGCAATGATCTTATGTTCAAATTCCTTACTCATTAAAATGAATGTTAGGATAAACTCTGGTGGGTGCTGTTTCTCAAGTTTTTGCCGTTTACATGCAAATTGTCTTTTCTCTTCTACCGAAAGTTTGTGAGTTACAGAGACATTCAGTAGGGGTGACCCCTTACACAGTTTCTCTGGAGTGTAAGAACGTCTACAGCTGAGGAGAATGAAGCATAGTTTTCCCTGTGCAATTTTCTTTGTGTGGACAGCCAGTTCTAGTTCATTCTTCAAGTCTTCGAAATACTCTATGTCACAATTCTCAATAAGTAAAAGTACAGGTAGGCATTTTTGTGGATCCCTTTCCTCATAATACCGAAGTTTAACAGCATGTTCTGCAACCATGCTAGCAGAGTAAGATGGTTTCACCACTGCACACCTAAGCTGCTTTCTTTGGTTCCAAAGAACCTGCCTTGCTACTGTACTTCCACCACTTCCAGGATGATGGTATATGTTGATGCAATCAATGGGCATCTGATCTAAACTACATTTACAAATATCCCCCAGAAGTTTTGTCACTTCGTGGTAGGCATCTCTTTGAATCATTTCCCCAACAAACTTTTTTTCTGCAAGCCAAAAATTCATCCATGTCACTTTTCCTCCAAGGTAAAACTGTCTCTCGATTTCTTCTTTCTCTGAATCAATGAAATCAGGGCTGGTGTCGTCACACTGGTTGACACCTAAAATCTCCAAAGAGCACATCCTTTCCTCCTCACATGTCTCAAGAGAGCATTCCCCTTTGACATAAACAGCTAAGTGCTTGGTTGTACGTGTAGTGTTGGTCTGGACACTCTGCAGAGTTGCATTGACATGGCTCATTTTCATCCCTACAACACTTGAAAGGTTTACAGTTTCATTGTCACAGGATCCCAGAGCAAATGCCTGCCATTTTTGAAAGTTTTCCACTGATTCAGAGATGCATATAATGTCTTCATGACCTTCCATGTCAGTGAAAAACTCATAGAATGTGTTCAGAAGAGGTGTCTCAACAGGAGAGGTGAGAAGGAAGATCACAAGAAAGGTTCCCTTGGGCAAGATATCCTTGCAAATCAATGAAACAGAATCCTTGAGGAATGTCCTCTTTGTTCTAGACCAAGTAATTTCATCACAAGGCTTCTCATTTCCTTTGAAATCATTTCGTCCATTACAAAATATCCAGCTTATCTGTTCGAACAAATGGAGGTGGCTTTCAAATTCTCTGATGCTCATGCCACTTGGATTTTTGTAGTTCTGCATGAAATGAAGGTTCACAGCATGGTGCTTAACATATTCATGACATAATCCAGACACCATGGAATCAGGGTCAAAGTCAAACACACAGAATATTTTCATTTTTATGAGGAAATCAATGTGGTTTAGATCTTCCTGTGGAAACTTGTTTGTGACAAGTATGAACCATTTATCCTTTTCCATTAATTTCTTCCCACTTGTTACAAGCATGACGAGTTTTCTTCCAAGATCATGGCAGGAGTCTGGGGTTGTGAAATAATGTGCTTTCTCTGCCTCTTCTCTTTGAGCATCTCTGATATGGACCACTTGGTAAAATTCATTTGTTTCAACAACTGGTTCTGTTTTGGAGCCAACTCTGCGAAAAATAGTTTCTTTTTCAAATTCAACTTTATTGGCCTTCTCTTTGAAGTTGGGCAAGCGGACAGAAAACACCCTGTTCCTTACGATGCACACTGAAGGTACAATGTCAACTTCCACGACATAGTGCTGTTCTTTGCTATTTGGGTCAACTACCAGAATGAACTCAGGTGGTCGAACACATTTCCTTATAAGTTCACTATCAGCGGCGAGTTTGAAACTCTTTTCAATGTGATCCAGCGCATCAACATACATGTCCTTTTCCTTAATAGGAATTCCAATGATTTCACCATGCACATAACCAGAATTTTCCCGGCTGTCCATTATACCAAAGTGTATTGTCCCATTTGATCTAATGTTTATGCATCCCATGGCAAATTTTAACACTTCCCTTGCCAGTTTTGCCTGAAGTCTTTGGCGGTCTAAAGTAGCAGCAGTAGTAAATGCCTTGTACTCACGACATGGTGTTATTAGATCAACGACACCTGTTTCAGGGTGAAGAATATTGTGCTTTACATACACGTAGTCACTGCCCATTTTACCAAAAGGTCGTGGCTTTGAATCCCTTTTCGTTGTTTGCACAATCAAAGAATCCTCTTTATCCTCCTCTTTCTGTGGCCTGCTATTGTTTGACTTGATGGATGCTGCTCCTTGATCATCATTTTCAGCAGTCCTCTCCTTCTGATGCTGAGCCTTTTGTAAAGTATTAACCAACTCATTTCTTTTCTTAATTATCAAATGCGCTGGGCCATATTTCATCCCAGTCTTTTTCAGAAATTCCTCGTCGATTTCAAGGAGTATTTTTCCATCTACTTCCTCTTCTTTGAGTTTTTCAATGTAAGTTTCTTTAACTCCTATTGAATTTAACCAGTTGCTTACATCGGACTCTCTCCATTTTTCAACTGGAGTGCTGAAAAGGTCTTCTGTCGGGAAATGATAAATTAAATGACAACAAGGTCTGAACAAAACATGGCAAGAAATGCTTATTCTGATATCTAAATACTTGCCCATTATGTCTTTAAGTCCCCACGCTCCAAGACCTCAAGGCACCTAAAAATAATATGTAGATAGAACAGTTATAAAATAATTACATAAAATATTAATATACATAACATATTAAATTGATAATATAAAACAGGTAACTTTTAAAACTTTTGCTAAAGACTAAATCCATACAAATGCTCAAACATTCTTGATTAATGATCAGCCAATCAGCTACATCCTTGCACAATGAACAATTCATCCTATTGTTGAGAGTGTAACCCAGCTGACAAGTCAGCGTGCTTTTAATGCTGGTCCCAAGCCAGGGTAAATGAAGAGGGTTTCATCAGAAGCACATCCAGCATAAAACCTGTGCCAAATCAAACAGTGGAATTCAAAACAGAATGTTTATAAGGGATCGGTTAAGGCCATGGTTACAGCGACTGCCACAGGTACTGTTGGGCCAAGGAAACGGAGAAGAGGAGGAGAATGCATCCAGAGACACAGAGAGAAAAAGAGTGTAGTGGAAAAATTTTTAAGTTTCAGGGTTTCTTCTCCTTAATAAGTCCTTCTCTGTCTGAAACAGAATCGTCTCCATGCAATCTTTTGATACTGTTTTTTTTACTGTAGGCCATGTAGAGGGAATATTTTAAATTTTGACCTTAAGTAATGCTGTAATCAGAAAAAGATATGAGCACATATGCATACATTGTACAAGACCTGGGGTCAGCTATCCAAGGTAGTGGAGAGTGTGGTAGACAAGTGAAGAAGAGAGTACAGGCTGGAGTGATTTGTGATAGAAGAGTATCTGCAAGAGTGAAGGGGAAGGTTTATAAGACAAAAATGAGGCCAGCTATGTTGTATGATTTGAAGACGGTCGCTTTGACAGAAGACAGGCGGCGGAGCTGGAAGCGGCAGAGATGAAAATGATGCGAAGAAGAAGCAAAAGAAGAAGCAGAAGAAGAAAACCTATTGTGCAGAGAGTGAATGAACGTTTTGCAATTTTTGGTTGTGATTAGGTTATTTTATTGAACATTTCAGCAAAACTAAGAGATTTGTTTAATAAAACTAGAATAAAAGAGTAAGTAAAATCGTCGTTATCATTGATTGAGTCACTAATTTTTCTTGTTGCTCTTGCTCAAAGAACAGTGGGCCTCATTTTTCAAACTGGATATAAATATATTTGGAAGCCACTCAGCAGAGCATTTATAGAAATTTGGTATTTGTGACAATCTTGTCATTTCTGTAAAGAATTATGCTCCCATGTATATAAATGTATGCATAACAATACATTTTGTAAAACCTAGTCAGCTCATATTAATGACATTAGTTAAATAAAATAACAAATATAATAAATGGAAAACAAGCCAACACAAATCCATACGTTAGGACAAATAAGATCAGTCATTCTATTAACACAAATGAAATGCTGCTGTATAAAGAGAGGCCAGCTGCACCCTGTTCATAGCCATAAGCCACTATGCAAATGCCTTTGCTGCTGGAAAATTTAGACCATTCTGTGCTTATGAGGGAATGACTAAGATTTCCAAGAGTCTCCAAGCTACAGAAAACAATGTTAAAATGGCAGTTTTGCTGTGTGATGTGCTCGGTGTCCATGATTATCGGGGTACAGTATAGCTATCTTTTAAACCTTCCCTTTTCCCTTCAAACCAGATACTTTCACCTCACTTAATGTACACCAAATTAATTTTTTTTTGTATTCTGTCTCTAGATTTTGGCTTTTCAGGCACTGTCACATGGATAAAAAATATTTTTATTGGCATAGATGTGAATTAAAGGAACTTCCACTGGTTCCTCTGTGAAAATACTTTTACAGTTTAGTAGTAATTTCATCTTTCAAGCCTTGTGTCCACTTTAAGACGTGTCTGGAATACACTTTGTACTTTACATATTACATATTATGGCATAACTATAATAATATTACATAACATGGGTGGCACGGTGGCATAATGATTAGCATGTCCACCTCACAGCAAGAAGGTCCTGGGTTTGAGTCCTCAGACTTCTGTGTCAAATTTGCATATGCTCCCCTTGCTTGTGTAGGTTTCCTCCAAGTACTCTGGTTTTCTCCCACATTCCACATGCACACTGGGCTAAATGGTTGTTCCAAATTGCATCTAGGGAGCACATTTATTTATTTAACATATAATAACATTTTATTATATTGAATGAATTGTGGGCAGAATGGTAATTAGCGCGTCCACCTGACAGCAAGAAGGTCCTGGGTTCAAATCACCCAGAGTCGGATGACATAGGCTTCAGCCTCCCTGCAACTGTATTAGGATTAAGCAGTTCTGCAAATTAATGAATGAACTATTAAATAAATATTTTTAAAAAGACAATAAACAACCAGATTCATGAACTCAATCAAGAACAGATTTTACTGTTGCATTTAAAAGAGCAATACTCATTTGTTTTTCCAGTACCCAGCTGCTTTTCTTTTTCCTATTAGCTATTTTATATAGTTTTAATTTAGCTTCTCCTTTTAGTCTCTCTGTTTAGTCTTTCCATGACACACAGGCATAGTGTTCACATATTTTTTAACTTCTTCACTCGCTAAACCAATCCATATGGTTTGAAGTTCATTCATGCTATGCAAAAGTAAAACATTTTTTTTTTTCTGAAAAATTGGTTCTCTTTGCTTACAATAGCATTGTTCAATACATTTTCACAAAAAAATTATAGAGAAGTAATTTTTTACTTCTTTTTATTAGGAGCCCTTTTAGACAAAA